>JASAMW010003930.1:0-19928 GCA_030247985.1 Epsilonema sp. ZAB3_2
ATATGTACGCCACGTATAACGTTATGTTGTGAACATATTGTACATCTCGACATGCATATTATGCATGTACATAGTTTTCGCCTGGGCAGAATGCAGAATGGATAAAGTTGAAGCATCTATCTATGGTCGACCAGCACCAGTGGCAATAAAATAAATTGACGCCATACTGAGCACGACAATGACATACTGTACATTATCTGACATGCTTTCATTTCATCCCATAAATCGGGCGTTACACCTTGAGCAAACAAGCACACTTTTTGGCCCAGTACGTACATATGCGTACATTGCGCACAAAAGTGTACTTTTTAAAGGTACATACGTACTCCGTGGCGTGTGTGCATTTGCATTTATTAGTTTGCACTTATCGAACGAATGATAAAACTTGAGCAGAATCGTCACCTGTCCTTCTCCTACATCATAGAAATAAAGCTTAGCGCACACGTGGAAATACCGAAAAAAAGTTATAATACTATAGCTTCTGCTACGTACTACAGTTTTGGCAATTGGCATGTCTGCACCGTGGCTTCAACTGGTGAAACATGGCGCTGTGGTTCCCTACGGTATCTGCACGGACAAAAGCGGGGCGGTATGGGTGGCGAGTAAGGGCGGTTTGTTCAAGTTTTCCGCGTCCTCCACCGAGAGCGATCGATGCCTGTTCGCGGCGCCGAACGGCAACCCGAAAAGCATGGGCGCCTTCTGCGAAGCGACCCCTTGCGGAACCGACCGAATTCTGGCCAAGTTCTCCGACGATCACTCGGTGCTGAATCAGCTGCTTCTCTACGATTCAACGAGCGCTCGTCACCTGAGTACGACGATCGTCGAGGGCAAGATCAGCGGCATCTGCGTCGACGTCGACCAACACATCCTCTTCTCCACCCAGCCGCACTTTGATCGCAGCGAAATCGTTCGCTGTCGTCTCGACGATCGCCAAGAGCTCGTCGACCAATCATCGCTCGTCGTTTCCGACGAGTTCGCTTTCGGCCCCATGTGCTACCTGCCGACGACCAATGAGTTGGCAGTCGCCGTCACTTCCCTGCCGGTTACGCCCTACTCCGAGCAAGAGATACAAGTGCTGAGCTTAGAGGACGGCCGACTTCGATACTCCTTCGGTAGCTACGGAAAAGAAGATGGCTGCCTCTTTCATCCGAGAGCTCTGAAGCTGACGCCGGAAGCTGATAGCATCGCAGTCCTGGATAAGCTGGGTCGAGTCCAGCGCTTTTCCGTCATGCCTGTCGGCAAAAATGAGGCGGTAAAAAAGCGATTTCTGGGTGTTATGGCAAAGATTCCGGCCAACCTCGGAAACGGGCTCTGCTTCCTGGACTCCGATCAGCTCTTGATCACCTGTTCCGGCATTGTGAAAGACGAGGACAGCAATCAAGTCAGTTGCAACGACTGGATAGAGCGTGTGATCCTGTAGGAAGTTGTTTTCCAAGCCGGATGTACCTTTCTTTACCCATGTACTACATGTACGTACAATACAGGTGTATGAAAGTAAAATGAGTTTCTAGGAATTAGCACAGTAAAAGGATGTGGACTAATTGATAACCCTCGATCTACGCAAATTAGATTTATTTGAAAAGTTTAATCTCGAGCGCCGCTCTTCTCACCTTTCGCACGTCAACTAAGCTCGTTCATTGCTCCGCTACGGTTGAAGCTGCCAATTAATAAAGGGAAAAACAAAGCAATTTGTATATGTTTAAATCTCTGAAGGCAAAGTAAATTCATTTAGGGCAGGATGTGCTTTTGTATGCTGAAATCCCTACCGTAACGCCTTAGATTTTGCACTGTAACTTTAAAAGGTCTCCACGTCAGTCGGGTCGCTAAAAGTGTTTGGCACTTCCTATAAAAATATGAAGAATAAGAGCACCAACCTTTGTTCCCTTTATCTCATAACTAGTATTATTCTGAGCTCATCGCTTTTCTATTGTACTCATGCCAACAACTTGACGAAGTCGAATGAAGCCAACAACGCGACACTGCAAATGGATGAGGAGGATGACGGAGCATCCGTTGGTTCAGTTTGGATGAGCGTAGCCTACTTTTTCCTGGGTCTCCTCTTCAGCTTCCTCAATGTGTTGGTCGGAAGTGTTCTTCAACGGTGCGGCCTTTCACAGCCCACCAGTCTCATCTTGAGATCCTGCTGCTTAGCCAACTTTATCGGTAAGGGGCTAAAAATATTACGTCAGTACAGTACGCATACAGAGCAGAATAGTACATACGTTACCTTTGAACGATATGTACATAACTACAGGGTGTCTCACGTAGATCTCCCTAACGATCCAGCCTTATAACTTCCGTAATACAGTAGATATAAAGCTGAAATTCTGTCTCCAGAAACCCAAGAATGTGCCAAGTTTTGTGGCAAAATTTGAGCCAGATACGTCAAGTAGGGTTGAAATTACGAGCTTGCAAATTTGCGCCACGTTTTTCAATATTTTCCGCACTGAGCATGTTTGCTCACCATGGTCAAGCTGCTCATCCAGCATGGCAATATGGTGGAACAACAATGGCTGAACGTCATCACAGTCCATAACACAAAGGATTCAAAATACAGGCGATTTACCGCCCATAACACCCTTCAAGGGGCTGTCGAGGTCAATAGCGGCACCACTGATTTCAAAAAGTTGAAAAACGTGGTCACAGATTTGCAAGCTCGTAATTTCATCCCTACTTGACCTATCTGGCTCAAATTTTGCCACAAAGTTTGGCACATTCTTGGGTTTCTGGGAACAAAATTTCAGCTTGATATCTGCTGTAATACGGAAGTTATAAGGCTGGATCATTAGGGAGATCTGCGTGAGACACCCTGTACATACATACCTGCGTTCTAATTATTGCCACAATATACATACATACCTAACTTAAAAATGTTTTCAGGTCTATTCCCCAAGACGATATGGAGCCCACTGGTGGCAGCGTTGCCCAGCCTGTATCATCCGACCCATCTCTGGCAGGTCATCCCCGGTCTTTTGCTCAGTTTTGGTCTCCACTGGAGTTTTGCCCTTCGTACACTGATGAGCTTGAATCGTGCGATCGCCATCGGCTACCGTTCGGTCGCTCAGAAGCTTTTCAGGTACCTAATCTTTGTTTAGGTTTCTGCATTTACGTACGCTTTGAAGGCTTTAAGTGTCAGGCGTAATGTGGTACCATCATTACTGAAACAACAAGTGAATAAGCAGAGGAGGACATTTGAATACGAATCATGATCCTTTTATTTCGTGCTTTTAGCGTGAAAAGGACCTGGCAGTGGTTGGCATTGACGCTGATGTTCGGTGCGGTTCACGGCGCCATCACCCTGCTGCCGTGTTGCCACTTGGCGTTCGTTCCCGGCCTCTGGCGTTGGCGCTACACCGGTCACGCATTCCGCACGCAGTGTCACGCCGACAGCACCACTACCGGCATCCTCATTCTCATCTGCATCCTCTGCCACACTCTCACACTTCTCAAAATCAGAGAATACAAGTACGTAAAAAGCGGCGGCAACAAAAGAGATATGAAAATAACGTGTTTTCTGCGGCACTGTTCATAATTAGCTCAATTGGGATTTAGAAAGGCTATATCAGTCTGAAAATTTTTTGACAAACAATGTTCCTATGTGGATATTTCGGTTTGATGCGTGGTCCCCTGGCGAGATCATTGGCCCCTCCCTACACACATTGTAGGCCTAGGCACGTACATACATACAGCACGTACTGTATACTTTCTGAGAACTCCACCGATTTTAGGTACATCTCAAAGTAGCAACGACAGCAGACATGATAAATCACGTATCTGTGGTGTTTCAGAGCCGCGATAATCCACAAGCAGATTCTGGCCAAGGAGGGCAAGCAGGAGTTGCGAGTGTTCGTGGGCTTCTCGGTGACTGTGCTCATCTGGATAGCCGGCACAGTCGGCTTTCTCTTGCCCCAGTTCTTTCCGAAGATTCGCGGGAAGTGGATCGGTCCGTTCGTGGAGACCAATCGATACATCCTGCTCACCATGGACCCGATCATGAGCCTACTGACCATCAGCAAAGTCCGACAACAGGTCTTGCAGAAGCTGCATTCATTCTACGCAGCCGTATTCCAGAAGAAGGGCACACAAGTTCGAGTGTACACTATCGGAGAAGGAGGAAAAGTTGCTCCCATGCCGCGAAATCAGAGATTTTAATTTGATATTTTCTTCGGGTACAACAGCTCAAAAATATTGTTTATTTGTGCGCACAGTTAAAAAATATTGTTTATTTGATGTCTTCGGGTACAGCACAGTTCACAAATATTGTTTATTTGTGCGGATGCTGTGTGACATATGTATAAAATGGTTTGACAGCTTGCTTCGCAGTTCACGTTTTGCATGCATATCTTCCATCCATTCCAACTACTGATAACTTCTTTTCCGCCGCTATGATTGACGTTTCATTGGTGGATTTGCTAATTTGCTCTTCGACTAATCCAAGTTCGTCAAGCGGCATTGGCCGTTCTACTGTATCTTCTTCTTTCTCCTCTTGTCCCTTCTGCTGCTTCTCCATCATCTTATCTAGTCCACCAAATTCAGGCTGTTTCTTGCAGCTCAAGCAACGCCGAAGCTTCTTCCAAATAGGAAGAGTCATCAGACAAAAGACCATACAGGTGGCGGCACCTTGGCTCGAATCTCCTATGCCCTAAATAATTATAAAGAACTAGGCTACATACCGGTAAGTACATAGTGGATCCGGTAAGGTTTTTGTTATTGAAGGTACACGTACCGTATTTTTGGTGCATAGCCCCAGGGGCTATACAAAAATCGAGAGGTCTGATGGGGGTTATATACTGGGGGATATACACGGGGGAATATACTGTACGTACGTACATACATGGGACAAAATTTTGTTTGTGAGATGTGTGTAGAGGGATGTTTTTGAGGTCAAAAGTACGTGTTTTAGGGCAAAATACGGTAGGTTTGTGGGCCAAAAACAATCACCGGAGTACATACGGTAGTGTAGTGCATACAAAGGTAACAAACAAGGTTGCCTATGCCTATACGTGAAGGAGGACTAGTGGAAAGCTGTGATTGAGCGAATCCAGTCGTAGCCAATGCAGAAAGCTTCTCAGAGTACCCCAGAAGCGGAGAGCGACGAACAAGACGGGGACCAGTGTTAATCGACGGTTGGCGGCCATCCAACCCTTGAGGGCTCGCCTTCGACTCACCTGGCTCAGTCTTCTCGCATACATTTGCTCATGCTACAAAGTTGTTTTAACCAAGTCATCACCGTTACGTACGTTAGTTCAAACAAAATTACGACGGAGATTGCACGTGCATACGTACTATGTACAGTACATTAGTACATACCCTGCGGTTAGTGTGCTTCTTCGTGACGTAGTACAGGATGGGGAGAATTAAGGCAGCCGTCACTTCCCAGAGTTTACCGCCGATCAACGTCCATTCCAGAGCTCTAGGATGATCCGCCTTGATCCAACACCAGCCCACAGTCCCAGTTGAAAGACCATTGCCTGGAAGCCATAATTCTCTTAATTCTCAATAGTGGGCTACACACGTGGTGAGTAAACTCACGGGAAATTCCCCATAAGTATATGCGATGAAGCACAGGGAGGCTGGTGAATTCACCGTGAGTTTGAAACTCACCGTCGTGTGAACAAATGAGAAAAATTTTGCGCTTGGGAGCAAGTGAGAATGCTCTACACGAAAAATAAAACTCGAAGTTCAAACTCACCGGTGAATTCACCGTGAGTTTACTCACCACGTGTGCAGCCCACTAATAACAGCACATTTTTTGATGACAAGAAACGGTCTTAATAGATTACCCAAAGCACGATCCATCCATGCGGCAGCAGTGATGACTGCTGGAATTCCCCAGCTGATCGCATGAAAGACTGGCACCAGCTTCTCTGCCAAGGCCACATTTACGCGCACTATGATGACATAGAGATAGAGAGCGATGGAGACAGTCCAGAAGAAGGAGGCCATGCTGCAACTGGTGGTGACTGCACTCTGCAGGATGCAGTCCCAGGTTGAATGGAAGCCAAAGTAGCTGGAGATGCCATAGAGATTGCCTGATGTAGGTACAGAAAAGTATAATGTACAAAATGACACCCGACCAAAAAATGATGTACTCAACCACCCATCATCAGTATGTACGGTATGTAATCGTATACCTGCAGCTATGAAGAAATCAGCCACCGTCAAATAAATCAATAAGCGACGAGCTGGTGATCGAATTTTGGGAAGGAAGAAATAGCTGGAGATCATAATGCAACATCCGGCGATGGAGATCAAACACGCCGCCTGTATACCTCGCCTCATGATGGCCAACTCTGGCTCGCTCATAGGTTGCAGCTCGAGTTCTGCAGTTTGATTCCCAGGGAAAAATAAAGTGGCATTTGCCACGGATTCCATTCTCCTCTAACGGTTGCGAAAAGTTTTCAGCGGAAACAAGGTGCAAAACTGGCAATTTGAAGGCGGCAAGTAATTGAAATGATAAGTATAATTTCGATGAAGACGCCTACATGCTTATCTGTAAATCCGCCTACATACAGGCGCCTTGGATGTTGATCGCTGATGTACATTCCTTGCTGTGGGTACTGCGTACGAATGCAGAGAGGTGTAGGGCAAGAAGAGAAATGGATTAGGGTTCCGCTCTTTTGATTGCACCATGCTTCCGCTGTTGGCTTTATCCTGTACAGTATGTACCAAGAATGAAAATAATAATTTGTGTTTGCCGCTGCTTTCCTCATCCTTTGGGAAACGCATGTGCACGTCGTATGTACTGTACGTACCAATTTAGTATCAGTGCTGATAACATTGCTTCTTATACGTAGGTAGTAGACTATTGTAATTTAGGATTGATAATGCCATGTAGAATACGTGCATGCGCACTTCCAGAAAGCTTGTAAGGACAGGGTACCCTATGACTGGATGCGTCACAAGGCGAACAGCACCAGGGGAGCAGGGTAAAACTTCGAATCGAAAGAAATTGAGGCAATCCGTGGGATATGATTGTGTGATGCATTCTCGGCTTGAACCCTTGAAGCTCATCTGCCTGTGCAGCTTTCTTTCATACTGGTACTACGTGCAACCATACATACGGTTGTCCTAAAGTAGTACGTAACGTACATACGAGCTGTTTGGCGCTTGTAGTCCATTAGATACTGTACGTAGGGTAGGTACTTTATTCATGCATACCTAATTTCATAATGTCTGTGTACTCGCTGTTGCGAAAGAATTAGATTGCAAACTTATGCAAATTAAATGAGAGCGGGGAAAATATTGCTTATCTGTTTTCATCACGCAACACCAAGAACATTTACGGCTTATAGAGCATTACATGGCTGATACCTTCAATTCAAAGTACAATCATTACTGGAATCTGGAATGGAAGAGTTGTATGTAAAGTACAATGTACAGTTTGTGTAACCTTCATGACGCCTACTAGACTATAAAGACATTACTTACACCTAGTTTAAACACCAATTAGCACCAACCCGTGGCCCAGGTGTTGTTGTGAAGTTTTGGATTTCCCCGAGGATCGTAGGGTCGATGAGCGCTGGGAACTTGCGATCGTGCCAATCGCAGTATCAGCTGCAACATTTGACGCACTAGACGCGGCCTTTTACGCGCCAAATTGTGATGCTCGGTCGGATCTCCTATAAAACCATCACTATACACACACCATCCAGACTATTTTTAGAGAGGTAAAAACGAGACCGCGTTGTCACCAAAATACGAGCTTTAAAATAGACCGACTTTTGATGTCGAACAGCCATATTCCACTGAACTGCTTTTGTTCTCCGGCTCGACTAGTAGAAGGAGGAGATGCAGTTACACTGGGTTCCGGAATCCAACCACTGGGCTTTCCAGGGTCTCCAACAATTAGCTTGTACCTTCCTTTCCTACATAGTCAATCAATTTAAAGACATGTTTTTACACAGTCCGTAAGCGTGAGTAATGCTATATTTCATACCGTATCGCAGAAGCGCCTTTGTCGATATTATACACAAATCCATTTCTCCTTCCGTACTTATCGCCTTTTATAATAAGATCCCATTGATTGATTCCGTCACCTAAAAAGCAGTGACCGGGAAAAATTGCGGAACCGATGGAGAACGGGAAAACATTTTGATTCAAAATGTTTTGCTCCTCACCATATCTGCGAATTTTTTTGCCCGCGATGTTCATGATTGTTGGTAGCCAATCCACTACGCTGAATAGCCTTACAAAATAAAGGAAAATACAGCAAGTATCCAGGGGATCCCATCCCATGACCAATGGACGCTTGTTCATTAGTGTATGTACCGTACGTAATATGTAAGTATGTGCAAAACCATGACGTCGATTGTACCTATGTCGCACCCCCTTTTGCTTGATCCACTTGGGGGCGTGGACGAAATTCACGGCTCGGTTACCTCCTTCCCAGAGAGTTGCTTTGTTTCCTCTCAGCGGAAAATTGTTGCCACCATCCCTGGTCTGACCACCATTCTGGAGCAATATTTAAACTTGTTAATATACTCTCCAAGAAGTTACAAACACACACCCACAATAATATCCACGGATACTATGTGTACAGTAAAAAATAGTTCGCGTTACATCCGTGCTGAAAATGATGATGGTATTGTCGTAGTGGCCAGTTTGTTTCAAAGCGTCCACCACTCTACCAATGGCAATATCCATCGCGTGAACCATGCCTATAAAAACGCACATGCCTATAATCCGGTACATGCCTATAAAAAGGTACGTTTATGAATTACCTACAGTCCATCCTTTCAACAATGTCTGTGACACGCTGCCTACATACTCTCACCACAATAGATCCTTCTGGCTCTATTTTGGTAATGCTGGCATGAGCTGAGATACATCTCTGGCACTTGCAACGGATAGTGCACCGATTGAAAAGCCAGATACAAAAAGAACGGAACCCTGCCTGATCGCGGATGCCTTCTGATCACATCTATTGATTTGTTAGCAAAAATTTCCTGCAACATTCTGAGTCTATGGACTATACATCATTACGGTACATAATACCATGTTGAAATAAAAAGGCCACCACACCGCCGAATAAACGCCGTTTTCCTCGAAAACTGGGCGCAATCCATCCCAAAAATCCAAGCCAGACATGTTCGCGTTGCTGCTGCATGTACATGGCAAGTAGGCAGGTGAATCAAGCGGTATCGAATCATCTGAAAATGAACGACACGTGGCAAGTTTTGACTTCCGTGCAAATTGGTGGAGAAACTTCTTACGTACTTTCGCCGTGCCGTTTTGGATCGGTGTAGATGTGAGAAAAGTAATCCTCGCAACCCATGTAATATCCATAGAACGAGTCAAATCCTCTGCCTGTCGGGATCAAGCTTGTGTTACAATAGCCCAAATGCCACCTGCAACGAATCGGTTGTGTACACACTGCAATGGGATCAACAGGACGGTGCACTGGTGCATGCGAAGGGAGGGACATTAATTGTCATATTTCCATTACTTTCCGACCATGTGAGTCTTGTAGCCAGTTCTGCGAAGCATCTCTGGCAGAAAAGTGAACCTCAGTGGCACAGCATCAGCTGTTGCACCGTAGAAAACACCGTGCTACAGGTGTACATTTTACAATCAAACCAAAATCAAGACCGCCTTTTCTTTATGTGCCGGAGCAATTCTTTGCATTGGCTGCATACACTAGTACCAACTTGCGTTCCAAGATGATAGGGATAATAGCCAGTAAGAAGAGCTGAGCGAGTTCTAAAAGCAAACCATAATGAAAATGATGCCATGAATGTCATGGCTAGCGTTTTTTCCGACGGGGATTAGGAATGACCGCAGGTAGTCAAAGATGGCATCATGGTGTATATTGTGACAACTATTAACAAACCGTGCCTTACGGAGTGCAAAGCAGAGTGACATAAGATTGCTTCAGCATAACTCCGGACATGGCCAGTTTTTCCATGATTGGAGTTGGCATTTTTCTATTATGCCATGATACGTCATTCCACCCGTAATCATCAGCCAAAATGAACAGAATATTTGGTCTTGCCTCCAGAGATTTCGGGTACAGAAAAGTGAAAAGAAGCACTGATACTGCAGCTCCAAGAAGCGTCACCATATTGCTTCAATGGCCTGCAGTGTAAACTCAGACACTTCAACCTTGTTTTGTTTACAATGTGAATACGTGGTGTCTGCTGAGTGTGACTGTACTTCCTCTGCAACATTATTGTGTTTGAATATGGTGTGGTGGTGAGCTAAATGCTCAAGGACAATATTTATTAGCAAACACGACACACAATACATACCGTACATTACAGTACGTACTGTATTTACCGGTGTGTATAGTCCGAGATACAGCAATATTGGCGGGTATCTCTCGAGACTAGACAGAGCCAGATATGGACCCGGGGCTTTTGCTACCTGTACATAGAACATAACTCCAGGGGATAGACATATACCGGGTTTCATTTATAACATACAGGGTGTTTTGCACATTGTCTAAAGTTTGGTCATTTTTGACCTCTTTTTGAAAAACATAACCCGAAATCTTGATCTTTCAGCGAATGGTGAACCTGATAGCTCATTTGAAAGAGGAAAGTTCAAGGAATCAAATGATATTCTACTTATCTGAATCGGTCACATTGATGCTGAGATTTACTGGTTTGAAGCTGAGGTGGCTAAAATTTCCCATGGTGGACTTTACCCTATATAGTTAGCTTAGCATTCAAGTAAAATCTGGTAAAATTGAAGGCGATATTATTTTCGAATAACAAGATCCCTACTATTTATTTTTTTGCTAGGTACACTACGTTGTAGAGTGCTTCTTTGGAAATGTACCTTGGACACCTTTTTTATGGTCCAGCAGCCGTTTTCCAAACATATTGAGACTTCCGCATTACGTTGCTGACCAGTTCAAAATTTAACCCCTCCTGTATGCTGAGATATAGCTGCTGGTAGGCCCAAATTGCCCCTCACGTGCCCGCCACTTTTTTCAAAAGTTCTTACCATCATTCTACTCCATTTTCTTCACAGATTTCGATTTGGGGCATGCCCCTCCGATATTTTGATGAATACACCATGATATAGCCCAAAAAGGGGTAATTTTGGCTAATTTGATCATTTTCGTCAATTTTGGTGGTGTATTTATCAAAATATCGAAGGGGCATGCCCCAAACCGAAATCAGCGAAAAAAAAGGAGTAGAATGATGGTAAGAACTTTTGAAAAAAGTGGCGGGCACGTGAGGGGCAAATTGGGCCTACCAACAGCCATATCTCAGCATACAGGAGGGGTTAAATTTTGAACTGGTCAGCAACGTAATGCGGAAGGCGCAATATGTTTGGAAAACGGCTGCTGAACCATAAAAAAGGTGTCCAAGGTACATTTCCAAAGAAGCACTCTACAACGTAGTGTACCTAGCAAAAAAATAAATAGTAACACACCTCGTTGCATGCCAATTTTGTGCTGTTGTACTTCCACTTGATGTCCAGTACGAAAATAGAGTGCTATGTCCATATAACCTCTAGTCTAGAAGTCTGTGTTCATGCACTTTTGTCATGGACTTCAAAATAACTGTTTTCTAAACTGCGCAAAGGCGCACGACATCGGGCGTTCAGGAACAGCCTTTCCCCACGACCGGTAAGAAACAAAAAACGAAAATCGTATAAAAGGAAATGCAATGGCGAAGTGGGAGGGAACGAGAAACGAAACCGACGACTGAACAGAACGAAACAAAGACAACTGCTAAACGAGATTGCTTGCTATAGCTTTTTTTTGGCGAGACCGTACCCCACAGGGTCGGCTGTAGGTGAAACCCACCTAGTCTCCTCCGAACCTTTAAGGGGGATACGGAGTCTTTCTAAAATAAAGGCGGGGTGGGCACGGGCACTTTATGAAACATCAAGGGGAGGGTGACTGGATGAAACGTCAATGTACTCAGAGGCAACTTCTACTGTGGGATGAAACATCAATCTCACCAGTTTACCCATTAAAGTAAGACCAGAGTTCTTGGGACCCATGTATTATTTATCTCGAGAACTATGCGACGTAGAGCAAAGCAGTCAAAATTCCACGGATAACTTTAGCTCGCCTCTCCAATAAAAAAACCGTTTGATTCTATCTGCTCTCAGTGTCGAGATCTCGCCGATTTCCTTCAGTACTAAAATCGGCAAATTGGGCGTGGACCATTGGGCAATTCTAAACCTCGCAAAGGCCCGAAAAATCAAAAGTGGTAGAAATATGCATATGTCGTAGCGGGATCTTAAAGGTAGCGAGATTTGAAATCTCGCTAGCGGGAAATGAAATTTTAGTTCCCGCTAGCGGGATATAAAATTCAAGAAACCGCTAGCGGGTTCTGCAATCTGAAAGATATTGTAATTATTTATGACACTCGACGCCGGAAAGTTCATTACACTATTGGGGGCAAGTCACAATGCGTTCGTCAGTGTCAAAATGCATGTTTTCGATGAACAGACGACGCACATTCTTAATTGTCTCGTGCTCTTCTCTATTTGTCTCACGTCATTGTCTGCCCCCAACCAAATTTCAAGAAGCTGCAGGAATGCCTGCAATAATTATTCCTGAGGAGGATAGTGAAAAAAATAGATGGAAGGGCATGATCATTGCCAGTCAACCATGATCCAAATTGCCATGACGGGCTTGAAACACAAGCTGCAAGGCTTATTTTTATGTTGAGAACAACAAGCTTCTCAGCATAAAATCGCGGAAACGATGAATTGCTGGAAGAAGGCAGTTACATGATTTGGAAGCAAACATCAGAACACCAGCGCACTAGGGCCAACAAAAGTTGAAGGCAGTGGAGTCGTGGATTGTATAGCAAGGACAGATGGGGAAGAACATTCTCTTTAACCCTCTTCGAAATCCCAGGCGTCCGCTTGTCCGTGAACTCCCGGCGGATGGGGTTTGCCCCGTCCGTGGACGGGGTTTGCCCCGTCCGTGGATGGGGTTTGCCCCGTCCGTGGACGGGGTTTGTTTTTCAAGGGAAAACAACGAAAAGTCGGCTTCCGTGGTACTAGTCTAGCAGTGTCTGAAGCTGGATGGAGCGGAGACTTACTTGCTTGAAGGACGCTTTTGATTTTCACACCTTGTACTGTACAGGATGTTCATTATTTCAACTCGAAACGCGAATAGCTTATAGCTTTTGACGATGCGAGAATTTTAAAAAGTCATGTAAGGCAAAGTTGCTTAGTTTTTGAAGACGAACAACAGTGAATCAAGAAAATTTTAATTTAACCCCTACCCTAATAAGTGTTGGCCATGTACGACTTTCAAATACATGGTAGGGGTTAAATTAAAATTTTCCTGATCCAGTTTTGTTCGTCTTCAAAAACTGAGCAACTTTGCCATGCATAACTGTTTGCTATTCGCGTTTCGAGTCGAAATAATGAACACCCTGTACAGTACAAGGTGTGAAAATCAAAAGCGTCCTTCAAGCAAGTAAGTCTCCGCTCCATCCAGCTTCAGACACTGCTAGACTACCACGGAAGCCGACTTTTCGTTGGTTTCCCTTGAAAAACAAACCCCGTCCACGGACGGGGCAACCCCCGTCCGCCGGGAGTCCACGGACAAGCGGACGCCTGGGATTTCGAAGAGGGTTAAAATGCAATCTTACTGCTGTTGAACTGCAGGTTGGAGATCAAGTGCTTCTCCCAGTTGCCTTCTGTCATTATTGTTATTGCAAGCCCCAAAACCTGATGATGTTTGAATAAAATCCACAGTGTTAGTTATTGTGATAGCGCAGACACTCTGGGTGTCAAAAAAAGTTTACACAAAAAATGAAGCTTTTGTGATATTTCACATCCCGCTAGCGGGTTGCCAAATTTTCAAATCCCGCTAGCGGGTTCTAAAATTTCATCTCCCGCTAGCGCGATTTCAAATCTCGCTACCTTTTAGATCCCGCTACGACACATACATGATGAAAACAATAAAAATGGGCATCGGGCGTACAGGGTCGTGGTGTGTCGTGGTTTGCGTGGTTTAGCGTCTGCCAAATGGTGACACGATTTCAGTGCTGAAGGAAATCGGTGAGATCTCGACACTGAGAGCAGATAGAATCAAACGGTTTTTTTATTGGAGAGGCGAGCTAAAGTTATCCGTGGAGTTTTGACCGCTTTGCTCTACGTCGCGTAGTTCTCGAGATAAATAATACGTGGGTCCCAAGAACTCTGGTCTTACTTTAGTATGGGTTTCTCGACGTTTTCTTTCGTTGAACAGAGTATACCATAGTAAACAGGCTATATGAGGTCCTATATTCATCGATCTCTCCTGAGACAACCAGGGCGAGTTGGAAGGAAAACAGCAGAGTACTCATTTGAAAGAGCATCACCTGAACTTTTCAACAAGCGTCTGTGCGCACCTTGAAACTGCCTGTGCATTGCGCAATCTTCGTTCAAACGATAGCCCCCAATATAAGGTTTTTCTGGAATAACTTTACGTAGAGGCAACGTAGAGGGGCGCCAGAGGTATCGATCGACTCGTCTCAGTGAGACCAAAAATATATAATTCCTGTATAGAGAAGAATGGCCTACGTAGTGAAAAGAAACGAAGCAATCCCTGACTCGTTTTGGCCCCAAAAAATTGGATCCCAATTTTCTGGATATCCAATTTTCTGGATATTACGAAACCATAAAATTGGATATCCAATTTTATGGATATCCAATTTTCTGGATATGGAATACCCTGTAAATTGGTTTCATAATATCCAGAAAATTGGATATCCAGAAAATTGGATATCCAGGAAATTGGATATCCAGGAAATTGGATATCCAGAAAAATACTCAGCCATGTTGAATTCTGCAGCTCCAACTTTCGACGAAAGAGCACGCCGACAAGCAAGGAAGATCGTTTACGAGCTATGAGTTTTGTTTGTTTGTTTGTGTGGATGGTGTGCTTTCGATTATCCAATTTCCTGGATATCCAATTTTCTGGATATCCAATTTTCTGGATATTACGAAACCAATTTACTGGGGATTCCATATCCAGAAAATTGGATATCCAATTTTATTGTTTCGTAATATCCAGAAAATTGGATATCCAGAAAATTGGGATCCAATTTTTTGGGGCCAAAACGAGTCAGGGATTGCTTCGTTTCTTTTCACTACGTAGGCCATTCTTCTCTATACAGGAATTATATATTTTTGGTACAACGGTCTTTGTTTTGCTTTGATAAGTACTACTGACTGACGCGTATTGGCAAATAGTGTTATGTGTATCCATCCACATCCTCAGTCTAGTGACTGCACGTGCACATAGTATAGTCAAAAATATATAATTCCTGTATAGAGAAATTCCTGAAATTCCTGAGAAATTCCTGTATTCCTGTAATTCTCTATACAGGAATTATATATTTTTGGTGAGACGAATCGAATGGTGTGCTGGACGTTGAAATCTACCCAGCGGTTCGTTCTGTAGCGCCAAATCGCATGTTTTTGGGGGTGTTTTTGAGACGTCGTACTGCGCCAAATACAAAAGCTTTTGGGCCGCTCTTTTTATGTATGGATAGATCTAGGTTGGTTCTACTATGAGAGCAAAGCTGCATGTTTGTATCTGTCCTGTAACGAGCGCAGCAGCTGCTCAAATTTGGGTCGGAAAGACTCCGTATCCACCTTAACAACGCCCGTTATGGTGGGCCAGTCCGTGCCGCAAGGCACGACCAACAATGGCCCGAACCAGGGAAGGGCCTGGCACGAAGCCGAACAGCCATCAGCGACCACTGGTCGGGGTGTGCTGACCCGAAGGAAAGCACTGGTGCCTTTAGAAGCCAGCGAGCGGGCGCACCATACTGCCGCTGGGGTTGCCAGTCGCTTTAATCCCACCTGGCGAGAATAATCCCACCTGGCGAGACTATAGCTTTTTCAACTTCTACGAAGTTCTTTCCAACATGCCGAAGTCCTGTGATACATATCAAAACGAAAAACGGAAGATTTGCGAAAATCGTGGAATCGTGGAACAAATGTGAACGTGCAGACTTATTCGAAAAGCGACTGTACCTGTCTTTTGCTGGAAAACGATGCTGGAAACATTCGACGTCCTAAAAAAATAAAACGACACAAGACAATAGCGTACAGTAAGGTTGTGCTGCAGCAGATGACGCGTACGGTACTGCATAAACAAAAGCTTTGGCAAACCTTGCATTGATTGGAAGTAGGCAACGAAAACCGGAAAACGAATGAAATATTATACAATTTGCACAGTGTCAATAAAGCACAATCGTAAATGACACGTAAAATGACTGTTTTACACCAAAATATCATAAATTTTTACCCCTGAATAATGAATAACGAGATAAACCAAATTGGGCCCTATATATGGGGTTGGCGGCGCAGAAACCAGAAGGTTCCAACCACCCTATGCAACATGAACATTTCAGATCTGAAGGGGCAAGGGAGATGGTGCGCATCGACCTTTAATGATTCCAAAGCCGATATTTTGAATCGAGAAGATCGAACCCTGGTGGACCTCTCACCTTCTATTTGGCAGGAAACGTGTGAAACGCTGGTCATATTGGAGGCCATTATTGAATGGGTACGTACTACATGCGAATGTAGGCCTACATGCGAGAAAGAATTAAACATAGGTACATACAATACATATGCACATACTTATTCATAACGCTGCATGGATCAGGCATACAGAAGCAGGCGAGAGGCAACAAAAGTCATTGAAGAGTTTTGTTTGCCATGATTGGGAATGGGCAAAAGCATGCCCGCACCAGTCAGACAGCAGCAGATTGTGCGAGAGGCTGTCAACTCGGAGGGGTAGCAAGTTTCGGCAGCGATGGGTGGTTGGAACCTTCTGGTTTCTGCGCCGTCAACCCCATAAGCATCTGCAGGCTTGTGAGCCTCTCGCCCACTTCCTTCGTGCTCCTTAGGAGCACGTCTCCACTGGTGTACAGTATGTACGTATGCCAAGACCAGCCCAAACCCACCAACACCTGTAGGTGAATCTGCACATTGGTGTGACTGCAAAACAGCAAGAAAGATTTGTAATATTTGAGATCGCTTGTTCAACAATTCTGGCTCATTCAAAAATATAGGCCTACATGTACCGTACGTATAATAAGTATAAGCAAACCACGAATGGGACGACAGTTTACCGGTTGTCGTTGGCGTTGTAGTCGGAGTTGTAGTCGGAGTAGTTGTTGAAGTGCTTGTAGTTGGAGTTGTTATAGAGGTGGACGATGGCGTTGTAGTTGGGGTACTGGTTGGAGTAGTAGTTGGAGTTGTTGTAGGGGTTGACGATAGCGTTGTAGTTGGGGTTGACGATGGCGTTGTAGTTGGAGTACTTGTTGGAGTGGAAGTAAAAGTAGAAGTAGGAGTAGTGGTTGGGGTTATAGTACCAGTACAAGTAGTTGAAGAAATTGATGTAGGGGTAGTTGGCGTGACAGAATTGCCTAGCGAAAGCGAAAAGCGAATGGTGAGGTAGTAGGCCTACTACTTTCACAAACATTAGGTACAGTAGGCCTACATATTGTACATATGTACCCGTGTAATAAGAAATATACATGATTGTGGAAATGTCGTTGCGACGTCGCAAACTTCGATGTAGTATTTATATTCCGAGTGTTGAAAGTCGATTCTTCGAATGATTTGATTTGGTCCCGTGGTTCCAGGAATGGAGTTAATGTTAATTTGTCCATTGCAATAACCAGAAGCACCGCAATTGCAGACTCTTTGTTTCGTAGAGTAGCAGCATCGATATCTTTCTCTAGAAACGCACGCTCTTTATTTCTATACATATAGGTACATAGAGTAGGTGCCTTTTGCCTTGTATCCTCTGACTCCAATTGTACTGTCTGTTCTTCAAGCCAACACCGGATAGGACATTCAAAAACGTAAGTACAGTAGTACGTAGTACCTCCCTGTATGAAATTTGCTGAAATTATTTCTGCATCTTCGCTTTGTCTGGTGTACATGCCGAACATACATACGTACACACATTACTACTCAATCTTACCCGCCAGATGGAGTCAGTATTGCGCCGTTGACGTAAACAGCCCTTTGACTGACATCGTACAAGTCCCCAATTGCAAGTCGATCGCCCATAAAGTCGCATCCAGCTGTTGGTTTAAGGAATGTATCGTAGATATACTCGGTGATTCCGGTGGTTTGTGGATCGCCAAAAACTGTCGCGTTGCCCAAATCACCAGCCACGTAACAGACCTACGTAGATATGGACATGTACAGTATGTACGTACATCACTGCGAAGATTATTGGATTCACCATATTTCGACGTTATGGTCTAAGAGAAACGTGTAGGTAGGTACTGTTTACGTACGTACACAGGTTATTGGTCTCTATGAGGCAGTGTAAAAGAAAGCATGCTACATGTACTGTACGTAGATAACGTATTTGCGTTTCAGTTTACGGCATCATCAGCTGGTTCGAAGAAGGTACAGGCAGCCTGGAAAGAAGTCTGAGACACTGGAATGGTGAAGTTTGGCGCAATCTTCCAACCCTTCGGACAAGTGACATTTACTACATTGGTGGCAATTATCTGCGCTTCGCCTCCAATGATGAATATCAGAGTGAGAAACGTCGCGGATAAGAATGGACGATACATTTTTCACAGAACTTCTCAACACAGCCCAAAAGCGGAAGGCTAGCGGAAAGAAGACTGGTTGGTTGCCGTGTGGGGTAATGTAAAAAAGCGACGGGTAGAGAGATACAGTATGGTTCGTTAGGTATGGTCACTTCGTTGCCGATAATTTGGTTGCGGACGTTCCGTTGCGGACCTTTCGTTGCCGCGGTCACTTCGCTGCGAGTACGAGTTGCGGGTATATTTTCGTCGCAATTTTTTGGTTGCGGACGTTTTGTTGCAGTCGTGCCCTAGTCAGTCATTAGGTCCGTGAGAACTTTCCTTGCTGGTCATTTCGTTGCGAGATTCTACAGCACAAGTGCGCACCGCAGCTCTAGCTCCAAGCCTAACCAACAACGAAAGTTCTTATGACAAAGTGACCAAATTTGGCCGGCCTGCAACGAAATGCTTAGCAACGAGAGTACTCACTACAGGGTGTCCCGAAATAAACCGGCCACCTTTCCGGGCATGTAACTCTGGAACGACACTTGAGATTTTCATGCGGTTTTTTTTTATTTTGTAGCCAAGGCTTCAACTGAGATCTGTGCTCAATTTTAGCTTCGTACGCCCAGTGGAAGGTGCTCAAACATCTTCTTTCTCCGGCGGTCAAAAACGAGGGTTTTTCTAAGTGGTAGTGCCGATTTAGTGGTCTATTGTGCATGGGTCCAAGACATAATTAGTCTCGTAAGGAATAAGAAGTCCCAAAATGCTAGGAAATGTGAATCTCACGCAGTAACCCCAATTCCACCATAGCAAACGCAAGGAACAGGGTATCTTGAAAAATTAAGGCCGAATTTTTCTCCATATTGAAGAAAAACGTCGATTTTAGATTCAAACCGTCGTAATTTTGAAGTACGTGGACCAAATAGCTGAGATCTCACTTGAAGCCTTGGCTACAAAATAAAAAAAAAAACCGCATGAAAATCTCAAGTGTCGTTCCAGTGTTACATGCCCGGAAAGGTGGCCGGTTTATTTTGGGACACTCTGTATATCAACTGAGCAATCTGGACTGGCAATAAAACGACCGGCAACGATATAAACGACAACGAAAGTTCTCACGACGAAAAATGATTATCGCCGCAACCAAAGTATCGGCAACCAAGTGACCGCAGCCCGAATAAATACACGCAGTAGTAGGCTACCTACTATAAGTATAACTGTACGCCTCCTCATTAGAACATCCTGTTTTTGTTTATTATGATACGTCACTTCAAAAGTGCTCACAGCTTCTGTATTGATGCACGGTTTCAAGTTTCAACCAACCTTGCTTTGCAAGCATGCAAATGTCATTAACGACGCATTTTCAGGTCCTGTTTTTGATGTGCCCACCTCCGTTCTCCAGCATGTTTGAATGGACAGCGGAACAGCGCACCTTGTTCCATGTGGACT
>JASAMW010003931.1:0-10474 GCA_030247985.1 Epsilonema sp. ZAB3_2
ACTGCCAGCAAAGTACTAGCAGTAGAAAAGTAGGTTTACGGTCACTTCGTTGCCGTTTTTTTTGGTGGCGGACGTTTCGTAGCGGACCATTTTGTTGCCGCGGTCACTTCGTCGTGATTCGTTGCGGGTATTTTCGTTGCGATTTTTTCATTGTGGTCGTTTCGTTGCAGCCGCCTTCTGGTCATTTGGGGATGAGAGCTTTCGTTGCCGTTCGATATCGTTGCCAGTCATCCACCCTGGTCCCTCCCTCGCATTCAGCCGTTAGGTGTGATGGGTCCCGTAACGGGTGCGTCTAAAGATTACGGTAACGACGAAGCGCGCAGCGAGCAGAAGAACAAACGAAGAATAGAAGAAACAAAAAAACTGCGCGCTTCGTCGTTACCGTACCCTTTAGACGCATTCGTTGCGGGACCCATCACACCTAACGGCTGAATGCGAGGGAGGAACCAGGGTGGATTTAGTTGCCGGTCTAGATTTGGTCAGTTGGTAGTGAGTATGTGGGGCATTTCGCTGCAGGCCGAATTTGGTTACTTGGTCGTGAGAACTTTCATTGCTAGTCATTTCGTTGCGAGATTGTAAAACACCAGTGCGCACCTTATGTATGCACTAGCGCTCATCCAAAAAGGTGCGCACCAGTGCGCATACAAAGCAGTAGTTGTGGCAGTGATATTTAAGTATGGGTTAAGCACCAGCAGAGGAGAAGCTGATAGAGACCAGCAGCAGTATTACTAATGTAGAGACTAAACCTGAGCCTAAGCCTAAGTCTACAGCATAATAAATGGCAACGAAATGACCAGCAACGAAAGTTCTCACGACCAAATGACCAAATTCGGCCTGCAACGAAATGTTCCGCAACGAAATGATTGGCAACGAAAGTGCTCACTACCAACTGACCAATCTAGGCTGGCAACAAAATGACCGGCAACGATGAACGGCAACGAAAGTTCTCACAACCAAATGACCAGAGGACGGTCGCAACAAAATGTCCGCAACGAAAAAATCGCAACGAAAATACCCGCAACGAAAGTACTCAAGACGAAATGATCATTGCCGCAACAAAGTGACCGCAACCAAAGTTCCGGCAACAAAGTGACCGTATCCTAGAAAAATACAAGTGTGTGCGCGGAACTGTCAAGTCCGCTAACTTACTAGCTGTGTATGTACTGTACATAGTGTGCGTGCGAGCGGCCTACCTTATGACAATTTTGAAGTACTTATTATTGGTCATTGCAAGCCTCTTTGCTCCCCACATTACATTTGGTTGCTTATGCTGGTGAGTGATAGCAGTTTCCAATAGACGACGCACATGACATACCGTAAGTGGTATAATAGACCAGACAGAACACTTACACCACCACCGCACGTTTGCGTCAGCAGAAGATGATCGTTATTGGTGGTTTGGACTTTTGAAGGCATCCTCACGGGCAAAAGTGGAGCAACTTTGTCACTCTCGGATGAGAGAATGTGTACATACACATATGTTATGTTCCTGTGTACGTATAGGTTTGTTGTATCTAATGTAGGTACTGCATAGGTAGGTACACTATTGTCGATATGTTGGTAGTTGGTACAGTACGTACACAACACATACAGTACAAACACTCAGCATGCTCTCCGCGACTGAGTCAACATTCACTTTTCTTCTTGCGTTTCTGTTGTTTTAAACTACAGTCGTTACGAAAGTCTCAAACCATGGTATTCTTCCATTGGAACGGCGTATCCTGTGCCGCATGTCTATTATTGCTTATTTTTAGTCAGCGAATTACCAATTCTAAAGCGACAGCATCATCATCAACAACCACAACCATTAGTCCAAGTACTGATAGCAATACTACGGAAGATGGAAAGGAAAAGAACTCCAAGAAGCAAACTAGCCGTCATCCCCACATGAATGGCGACCACATGTCCAGGACAGCTGCTACAAGTGCAAAGGCAATACCGACAGCCACTTCAACTTCACCTGTGACCAGGCCCCAGAGTAGGAAACAAATTCTATCGCCATGTGATAAGATGAGCAAGAAACACGATGGTTGCTGTCGACATCATGGTCACTGCAACTCTCCAGTACCTTGGCTACACTGTTGTTGCCGTGTCGAGCGCAACCCAAGAACCGGCTGCCAGAAAAATCGAAGAAGAAAGAAATGCTGCAAGTGCCACTTTATCGATGTGGAAGATAGCCCCGGAAAAAGTTGCAGTATCACCTAGCCACCTGCTGAGTTTACATAGTATTGTCAATATTGCATTGCATACTGTAGATATCACCTCTGAGCAAAGAACGTGCAGTCTAAACAAATATGTAATAAGCTATATGTATGCACGTACATACTTAGTATACTGTACGTACCGCGCTGCATGTGTGTACTGTATAGTATACATGTATGCATGCATATGTATGTACGCACTACGCAGTTTACGTACGTACCCACACAGCACACATACATATACACATGTACACACACATATGTACACACACACACTACTATATACCTACACTATAGGTACTATACAAACAAACGTGTTACATAATACACAGGAGCAACACTGTCCTGCTGACAGTTTTTTTTAACTTCGAGATTATCAGTTTGGCTCCTGGGTAAAACAGATTATGCTACTATACAGTAGATCTCTCAGTGCTCGACTGCACAGCCACTGTTTCCAGCTGTTTGATGACATCGGCCAATAACGGCCGATCTTTGGGTTCATCCACCAGCATTGACGAAATCAACTTGCTCAAGGCCTTGAATGTGTAGGCATTGGTGACTTTCTGCACAAATTCGAACATAAACCAAGAATTATTGGAAAAAGAATAAAAGAACAATATTACAACACTGAGTGACGGCATATACGTATCTTCACCTCTACGGCCGTTGTTAGCTGCATGTAGGTATATCCGAGCATGTAGACGTCTCCAGCGGTGGAGAAGACGCGATGCCGTGTGCTCTCCCTAATTGTTTTGTTCACCTTTCGATGCTCTGGAGCAAAATACTTGGCCTCAGATCCACCATACAGGTACTTTTCACAAGCCAAATGAAAATCAAACAGTTTGAGGTGGGGTCGGTTTGAAAGCTCTGAATATCTGCAAAATTTCGACAATATAAGAAAGCTAATTATGCATCGTGTAGGCCTACCTATGTACGTACATTATTGGACTCGAGTATGCAGGTGTGATATCACATGTCAATAAAAAATACGGTATATCTACGTATGCTATAACATTATTTAATACTTTTGTTGTTCAAGTGGAACTGCAACAGCTAGTGGGAATACCAGCAGAGAATTGGGAATTCTGACATCAGCGTGCACACAGCCACCTCGATGTAGGGTTGACAAAGCGTGAGCACAGTCCAGCATGAGCCATATCCAGTGCAGTTGCACCATCCTCGTAAACGGAGCATAGGATGGGTCTTGCTTGATCCGCTTCAGGAACAGCTCCAGGGTCGCAGGAACTAAGGGTGGAAGGGTGACCTGCAACTTCGACGCAAGAACATGATTTTTTGCCCCCGGTAGTGCTTGCCTTGCTTGTTGGCCCTTCCAGGGTACCTACTGGACTGGAGAGGTGTACTGCGTATGCCAAGAAAACCTTTCGGATCTCACTTGCCTGTTTATTGCCAAAATACACCTGAATGCTGGATTTTGCACTGGGGCTTTCTTCTGGAAGAATATGCAAATGAGTAGCAAATTCACCTGCAAGGACAAGCAACTCATTTCATTACCTATTGTGTTTTTAACGTTATCGTGATGTCATGGTCAACCCCCATTTCCCTCATTATCGCTTGACTGTCGTTTGCGGCAGGTATTTATTTACCATTATCAAGCACACCAGCTGCTTGAACGGAGAATGGAGTATGTCGGTGCATCCATATGGTTATTTTTACTTCTCTGACCACCGTTGACAGATGAACACTTGCCTTGTATTTTTTCACCGCTAGCAACTGACTGGAGTTCGCCACTTTGGCCAGGTAAATTCGTCCCGAAACCCCTTCTCCATCTCCTTCAACGCCAGTAAGTAGGTAGCAAAACGAAAATAAGATTACTGTAATGTACGTATGTATAATATAGGGAACCTTGCTTAATCCGCCGGCTATTACCGATTTACACCTGTATGTACGTAAGTACAAATGTACTTCTGCGCGCACTGCTTGTGCTTACCCAATCCTCCGGTTCCAATCTTCACTTTCTGAGTTCCGTTGCTGTCCCACGTAGCGAATATTACAGAGCTTGCGCCGAGAAATGGAATATCGATGTCGTGATCAATTGGGATGAAAGCATTGGAACTAGTGGAGAAGGAGGAGACATCAATTGCTATCTGATTCGATTGGTCCAACTTACCGAGTCTTTTGTCGCCTACAGTGCGCTGGTGGCCCAAATGCTTATCGAAAACAAGAAAACCAACGGCCAGAAATGTTAGCGTTATCAGCAGAAGTTGTCTTCGAATTCTTTTCATTTGAAGCTGAGACAACTCCAGCAGTAATTAGATCCATCCATGTCAATACCGTAGCTCACTTTGAGTTGTGGGACGGGTCACGTCGTACATTTTAGAGTACGCGCGTACTGTAAGTGGCGATAGTCGCATTCAACCAGCATGCGTGCTCGTTCTATGCGACGAAACGAAACGGAGAAGGAATCAGTGCCACTGATTCAGTGGGCTGTAGGCAGGCCAGTAATAGTTCGCTACCTAGCTCTATTATACACCGAAGACATGCTAAAACAGAAAGATTTACTTGTGGTTTCACTTTTCGAGGCCTGAAGCCATTGCTACGTATTCGGTGCTAATTCCACAGCTTGCCATAATCCAGTAATCAAAGACATGAAATTGTAACTACGTGTTCCTGTTCAGTTATTAAGTGCTTTTGGTTCTTCCTATACGTAGCTGTGCTCTAGGGTACGTATGCTTAAGAAGAGCAGATGTCAAAACAATAAATTTTTCGGAGATGCACATGTTACTCTGTCCTTACATTATGTATACATATGTAATATATAATGTGTACTGTACGAATAAGGTATACATAATTGTCCTACCGTATTTACCGATGCATAGCCCCCTATGCATAGCTCCATATAGGACCTCAATTTTTGCATAGGGCTAGGCACCGGTGTAAACAGGATGCTGCTTTGCATACATATTGAGCCGGATATCGTGAATCACTGGCGCGCCACAGAGTGAATTCCGAATTCGGAGCGCTGACGTGGAGCGTTAAGCTCCGTAAAGTGATAAAAGCTGCGCAGCATTGATTTCTTCCTACCTACCCGTGTTAACGACCGAAAAGAAGCCTGCCGTGTTTCTATGGAGCAAAAACTTTACGTCTGAACCAACCAAATTACGCTCCGAATACGCTCCGAATTCAGAGGCTCCTCGGTGCAAACTCACTCGGAGCAAACTCGGAGATCGTCTGTGGGCATCCTACTGTCCGCAGCGCATACCGTATTTATTTACCGGTGCGTAGCCCCAGCAGCGGCAGCCCCCTATGCAAAACCTCATCCATATTAAAATTCAAACACATTCTGATACTCCCTGTATCTACGGTATATCTACTCCTACATCAAGCTATAAAATGTCTATACGTAAATGTATGTAATGTAAGCCTGCTCGTTTATACTATACGAATAACGCTGCTTCTTGCACACCTCTGAAAAAGTTCCTATACATTAAGTAGTTCCTATGTAGGCCTGCTCAATTTTTGTATACTGTAGCCGGCGGGCTATGCACTGCTCAATACGATAGTATAGCATGTAGGTTGGTAAGAGGTACGTAAAAGTCGTGCTTCGTCTCAGCAGAGTGCGTGTACGCATATCATGATATTTACACAGCTGTCGAAAGCTGTTGATACATCTCTCCAGTGTTCTTCTGTTGCGCATATGTATGTACAGTACTTACTCACAGTTCGCCCTGCATTATCTGAAGGAATATTTGCTATAGATGTGATGTTCCAGGAAATCGAACCCTTGACCTCTCGTGTTCCAGGCGAGTGCCCTAACCATTGACCTACCGTACACAACTGGATGACACAATAAACCTATTTCTGCTTTTTGATCATGACAGCCAGCAGGAAAGGGCGACTGGCCTTATGCCATGGGTCTGTGCATGTTAAAGTGTATATGTATTGAATATTGATCGTGGCTGTGTAGTGTAATGACGTTTTTCATGCAGGACAGATTTATTGAAACCAAGCCACGACAGAATAGAACAGAAAAATCACCAAAAACGCATGAAAAATCGGAAACAAGAAAGCCGCCCGAAAAGAAAACCGTCCGTGTCGAAACGGATCGGCGCCTTTCCATGATACTAACTAAACTGAGTGACAAAAATATGGAAAGGACTTTAACGTGTATTGCTGTATTCTTTCACAATGTTCAACGTTTCTTCAACGGCTCCTCTTCTTCTGCATCATTCTTGCAGCTTTCGCAACCGCAGGATGAGTGGTAGGGAACATCAAGGAGCTTTCTCCTAGAGCCATCATCGCACTCAAACTCCACCTTCTTTGTTTCTACATTGCCCTGACAGCAGGCGCAGTTGTTGACCACGTATGGTGGCTCCATCACCAATGTCTATAACAGCAAAAATATACAAGGCTGAACTGTGATGATGTTGATGTTGCGTTTGTGCATTGTTAGTAAATCAAATTATGCACATGTACTGTATGGAAGAGAAAGGAAAAAAGAGACCTGCATGGATGGGCAGGATCCGGCGCAAACTGTCAGCGTGACTGCCTTTGCTTCGCAGCCATCGATGGTATTCAGATCCTGAGTGATCTCAGTGAGCTGACAGTATTTTGGTTCCGGAGTGGTCAATGGAGTGGGCGTTGTTGGTGGCTCAGTTGGACAGGCATGCTCATTGCAGGGACGCACCTCTGTGTTATTGCCCACGCATTCTGCTCCGCCATTCTCAGCCGGAATCTCATCTCTGAAAGTGAGTGCGTCATGTTGCGTGTATCATGCGCAGTATGTGCAGTGCCTACTTACCAATGC
This sequence comes from Epsilonema sp. ZAB3_2, assembly GCA_030247985.1. NCBI lineage: Eukaryota > Metazoa > Nematoda > Chromadorea > Desmodorida > Epsilonematidae > Epsilonema > Epsilonema sp. ZAB3_2. The sequence goes on from JASAMW010003931.1 coordinate 6,967, forward strand.
GCATGTCATTTATTCACATGCAGCGCGTTTTCACCTGTATCTCTTTTGTATGCCACCATCGCAAGTAGCGGAACAATCGCCCCATATGGTCCAATCAGTCCAAGTGCAGTCTTTTGCGCATTCTTGCTCCGAACAGTCAAGACCTTTGTCCATCGTACACTCACTGAAGAACAACCAAAGATTTGATGGAGACCACGGTGGTAAAGTGATTGCCTCCTTCACACACTATGTCATGTGATGTCTGCCTACGTATGTTTAGTACCTGCTATTTCCTCCATTCTTTCCCCTCTAAGCCCAATTTTATATTTTTGCAATAAATTATTCATTCACTTACCATTCTCTGCAGTTCTTTTCATCAGTAAACTGATATCCAATAGGATACTCCGTGCCATCTTTGTCAATACACACCTTGCACTCTTCAACAAAGATGCACTCGCCTTCATCATTCTCCACCATGTCAACAGGACAGTGGCAGCCCGGTTCACATTCCTCATCTTCCACGCAAGTGGTCATCTCATGCATGACATCCTCGCAGGTGAGCGGGCAATGGTATGCACATTCCACCCACTCCTTGCCATCCTCACATTGTTCTTCTAAAATACATTCTTGCCTTGGGCATTTTGGCACACTTACTGTACAAGAGGTAGTTAAAAAGTACGTAAAAATATGACAGTACCTCCTTTGCAGCTTTCAGTATTGCAACTTTCAGTCTGATTGACTGGGCCGGTACATTCTGCGCCTCCATTTAGTGCTGGACTCTCCACCTCTCTGCTTCGGTGGGTGATGCCGCCATTGCAGGTGGCACTACAAGGAGTCCAGTCTGACCATTCTGTCCAAACACAGTCCTCCTTGCATGCCTGGGGATTGCAATCTTGTATCTCGGACTGTGTATCCTGCTGGCAATCAGCTGGATCGATCGCACTTCGAAGACGCGATTGACTGCCCAAGCCACAGTCTTTGGAACATGGGCTCCAGTCTCCCCATGGGAAGTATTGGCAGGCCTTTGGTGTAGTTGGAGCTGTTGTAGTTGTCGTTGGTGTGGTAGTTGGCACATGATCACACGCATCAACCACCAAGGTTATCAGCTCTTCCTTATCCAATTTTGCAACTGGTCCAATAACTCTCACTGTATCAGCAACCACAGGAGGCTCAAATGGAGTTTCAACTGGTGTTTCTGCATCCGCACTGGCAGTTTGGACATTGTCCACTCGATCACCATCAAGCTTGAACAAAACGCTGACAACGTCATTGGTGCTAAGTTGAAGCCTGATGCCAGCAACATCCTTTGGCTCATCAAACTCAAAGATGATTTCGCCCTGACTGTTCTCGTAGATCTTGCCATCAGGATAGACTTTGGGCTCGTTCTCTGAGGCAGGAAGACGGTCACCACTGATGCTGTATTGGCATGCATGAGGAGTTGTAAGAATTGTTGTTGGAGCAATAGTTGTAGTTGCTTTCACTGTTGTTACTGAAACAAAAATTGAGCTGTTGTGTTTACTTACACTAGGTATGTAAAAGATGGAATGGTATTGTACTACATGAGATGAAGATAACATATGAGTGCTGGCTGACGCACATACTGCAGACAACATACTTTTAATCATTCATTACCTTCTCTACAAGCTTCTATCTTGAACGCAGTGATGTCGTCGCCAATTGGTTTGTCAAGATTGGTTACAACAACCCTCTTAATGCCCATTATACCAACATCGTTAATCTCTGGCTCATTTCTAGCTGCATAGATTTTTAGTCCTTCATCAACAGGTGCGCCATCTTCATCCAGCAATTGAGCGTCAAACTCGGGTTCAGGATTTCCAATGAGCTCAATGTCAGTGACATCTCTCTCCTCAGGGAAAATGACCTCAATGCCACTGCCATCTTCTGTTCTCCTAATCACTGTACCATCAACAAAAACAACTTCTCCTTCATCCAGCTCCTCGGCTGTGACAGTATAGTTGCAATCTGAGCGCTTAGTTGTGGTAGCAGTTGTTGTTATTGTTGTTGCTCTTGTTGTTGTTGGTCTTGTTGTTGTGGTCAAAGCCGGAGTTGTTGGAACTGCAAGAATTTTAAAGGAATGAAAATTCATATCTGAGTGAGGACTGAGAGTAAGAATATGTCTGTACAGTTACGCACGCAGTTAGGTACCTACGTTACCTACTTTCTTCACATGCTTCAATGAAGAAGCTAGAGATGTCATCGATAGTGACGTCTTCTCCATTTGGCTTTGAGATAACTACTTTCACCACATCTTCAAGATGCAATGGATTGTCTTCGGGTTCGGGTTGATTGCCATATATTGGGTTTGTTTCACCACCAGAAGTATCCTCAGGTGATGTGAACCCAACCAGTTCCAATTCCAAATCTGGTGATGATCTCAATTTTACATCAGTTACATCTCTAGGCTCCGGAAATGTCACAACAAGCTTGCCATCTTCCAGAACAATTGAGGTGGCATCACCAAAAACTGTTCCTTCAGGCTTGACTAAGTCTTCCTCTGTCACTTCATAGACGCAATCTTCTTCCTTGACTGTTGTGCAGGTGCCTTCACAGTCTTGGCTTTCTTCGCCTGGGCCAGGACAACCAGCGCCTCCAGGAGCAGGTGGTGGATCACTGCATGTTCTTGTTCTCACAACTGTCCCATCCTCACCACATTCAGCTGTACATTCAGACCAGGGAGACCATGGACTCCATTCTCCAGGTCCTAAAGCATTAGCATTGCTGGCTTTCGTACCTAGTATTGCAGGTACATCATGATCTTTAAAATATCATTATACAAAAATTTATTGTACCGGCAACTTGAAAAATAGTTTGAATATGAGTGACGTGTGGTTGAATGGCAGCAGCAATACAAATTTTAACTAGCTGGGCTCATTAATATCTGCATACAGTACATTGCAGGAGTTTTATGGAGGAGGGAAGAAATTACCTGCTCCTGCCATCAAAACCTCCAAATGGTACCGCATTTTTGGGTGTATAGCCCCAAAAATCGAGAGGTCTGATGTCTGAGGTCAAATAAGCTACCATGTTCATCATTTTGCTGAAGCAGCAAGTTCAAAAAAGCTTAGGTGTCCGGGTTTACCCCGTGTCTGGGTTTCCCACAGTACCCTATATATTTGTGATATGTAACAGTGAGCTTTTTGAGACATGTGGATGTGAACACAAGAGAAAAAGTTTGAAAAATTGGGCAGCCAGTGCGTGAATCGAACACGCAGCGCAGTACGGGATTACGCCCCTCTTAGTGCACGACCCCATCTGACTGCACAGCTCAATTTCTCAAACTCCCACCCTTGTACATACATCGTCTCTGGGCTTGCACATGCTAATTTATTGACCGTACAGACTTGCGGTACTTTTGTCTGCCCGCGACAGAGACTTGTCGCTGTATGGCAGAATAATAATACCGACCAGACGTTTGATTTTACCGTCAGGGCCGAGGTGGTTGTTATGGTAACGCAGGACATGATGGAAACTTTCCAATTTTTCAAACTGCTTCTCTTGTGCTCACATG
>JASAMW010003932.1:0-11415 GCA_030247985.1 Epsilonema sp. ZAB3_2
TACAATGGGGGGGGGGGGGGATATACACCCAAAAATACGGTATTCACATTGGAACGAAGTGCGCTGGGCGTACGCCCCATGCTTTTGCATATTACGATCCAGCACACGCCTGCGATGTGAATGAGCCTCCATGCCATTATACACGATAAACTCATATAATCTGCTGACCTACACCGTACGTACATTCATACCACATTATGGATTTACTACTTATGTACTTGCACATGCACTCTATGCAGGCATAAGGTGAGCCGACCTACAAATAATGATAGTACGCGTTGCGCTGAAGGTTACATAATATGAAGCAAAAGAGCATGAATAATAGCCCGTACCTACAAACATCTCATCAAGCCTTTAGAGGGCGAAGAGCAGTTTCTGCTTCTTGTGCTTTCCTTTCTTCTGAGTGTGTGATTGCTGCCGCTCTTCGTCGTCTACGTGCAAATTCTGAAAAGCGGCTTCCATGACGTCAGCCAATGTATTGTGGTATGGTGGAGCGGAACCTTCTTCTTTCTCTTCCCCATCTTCCTTTTCCTTCTTCTGTGCTTCTTCTGTCTTAGCAGTTGCCTCTGATCCTCCCGGTTTCGGCTTCCCAGATTTCAACATCTACAGCATGCATGCATTACAATACATGTACATACTTTGTACATGTGCACAAAAACTTATGATACACGTGATGTAAAAATGCACCACATACGTACGTATGCAAGTGCGCACAAGTACGAGCGCTCTACTAGGCAATACATGTATACACACTTGGGCGAAGCTAGGCGCTGGCTTTTCTTCCTCTTCAGGAACATGCTCTGTTTTTGCATGAGTCGCTCCATCTTTCGGTTCTTCTGGCGGCTGTTGGAAGCTGGCCTTGATGTCTGCTTCTGCGGAGGCCACGTAGCGAAACACTGGGATGTCTGGGACGGGACAATCACTCTTGGACAATGCATAGTTCCCTGAACAGGAAAATTTGATCACGAAAGCTCACAAGCAGCATACTGTCCATACGATACCCTGTAGTTAGTTGCTTTGCTACACGGTGTTGCCTGCATGCATACATACACAGTACATACATACGCAGACAGAAGAGAGCGTACCAGGATCCATGAGACAAGCGCGTTCCCATCGCTGCGCCTTTCCCGCCCTTCGTTCGTCCTCCCGTCGTCGTTTGTTCCTGGCGACGCTGCGTCGACTGAGCTCGGCAGCGAAACGAGAGAGAGTGGAGGTGGACAGAAGGCCCTGTTGCATGTCCAACTCCGCCAGCACGAAGGGCGTGTAGAGCGGCAGATGAGCGAGACAGCGGAAGCGAGAGCGCAACTCCTCGCTCATCACGTGACTCTCCAGCTCCACCACGCGTCCACTCACCCACTGCGGAGCTCGATCCAGCGCCCCGTACTCCCAGCTCAAACAGCGCGCATTCACCGGGTGCAAATACACCTGCTGACCATTCTCCGCTGCAACGCACAAACGATAGTGATTGGATGCATTATAAAAGACGGGATGCAGAATCTTTGAACCCACCTTGGTAGAAATAGACCATGTGTTCCGAGTGGGTTCCTTTTTCTTCTTTCACTGCTCCAGTCTCCTCCAGTTTCCGTAACTCGTCACCTGTAAAGAAGAAGAAGCAGTTGTATCCTATGTACAGTATGTGTCAACAGAACGAGAATCCTTGTCTGGACACTGTGCAGTGCACTATTCCTGGGTGGAAGGAAGTCAGACCTATCGATCCATTAGTGATACGTAACAATCACGGCAATTCAGGGAAATATCATCAGTTTCATCATTCTTCCATCACTTTCAAGGTTCGTTCACAATGGCAATACAGCCAGACGCATGCAACGTCATGGATAGTCAAGGTACGCCCGCGTTCTTCAAGGTAGACGAACCTTCGCAGAAATTACCTTGCGCATCTGGTGGCGAGGAAGCGAGCGGAGAAGAAGAAGAGCCGTCTGTAGTTTCGTCCACAGCGCCTGTTCGTTCATCGAAGGCGTCCAGGAAGAAGGTGGCGCCTCCTTGTGCACTCAGAGATGCAGTGGCAGTAGGCAGCTGTGGTGGAAGATGGCGCAGCTGGTGAGCTCTTGTCGCCAACTCCTCTCTTTCTTCCAGATCTAACCACAAACCACAATCTCGACCGCTATAAACGGGGTCATCACCTATCTGATGCGCACACAAGAGAGGTCAAGTTCCGGCAAATATTGTGACCTTCAGTGGATGTATGAACGCATAGACAGGCGAGGAGTGTCTTACAAGTGAGCGCTTGCTGAACGAAGACAACTTCCGGCTCGTCCCGATTCTCTTCCAAGCTCTGCTCCAACTCTTTTCGCTCTCTGCTCAGAATCAAAGCCGAAACTTCCTCCTGACTCACTCGCAACAACTTCGAGTAACGCGCCAACGTGTCTGAAAGCAAATCCGTCACCTAATCAAAAGTCTCAAAAGAGCTTGACAAGGTGCAGGAAAACGTTGCCTCACCTTCTACCCGACGAATTTCCACAGGTGCAGCAACTGCATCGCCACCTTGAACTGGACGAACCATAGTAGATCCCTTCTGGCGTTGCATAAGCTGCAGACGAAGTTGACCTCCTTCGCTGACCTTGGCAACAGGAGTGAACAAGACGCTCTTCAAATGCTTGCCGTAGACAGACTCGTAGCAGATGGGACACTTGCGCCAGGTCTTGTCCGACAAAGACAAATAGTGCAGCATACACGGCCAACAGAACACGTGACCGCAACGCGTTATCTTCCCACACACGGGTGTACTCAGGCAGATGGGACAGGACGGAGCGCGCTCCTCCACCATCAAACGCTGCAACAAAACAGTCACGCCGCCCTCACCATACGTATTTAGGAGTACATGGCACCGCAAACGACCATGTAGTAAGTACTCCCAGATACGTACGGACGTTACGGATTTACGGGCGTACGGTGAACGCGGCATAAAGTAACGGTACGCATATCAGAAACAATGGAAAAGATCGTACCAGTTCTTCGATTTGCTCCCATTCCACCAGCAAGTCAGGATCTTTCAAGCATGTGGAGTAGTCGAACGCATCACAAACCAAAAACTGGCAGCTACAAAATAACATACACCATAGAAACGCCAACTAACACTCCCCGTTGTACTGTAGTGTCTATGCATACAAAGAGTAAGAGGGAAAGTTTCAATGATGTTGTATATGTGTATACGTATGTAAGTAACTCGTCTGGGGAGGGCAAGCTCACTTGGCTTGAAGGAACTTTTCCTTGTTGAACACGCTGGATGATGAGAGGCGATGTTGCCTCCGTCTCAATTCTCCGCTCACTTGCTGCTGCTGATGATGATGATGAAGGTGCAGAGGATTGGATTTTCGGGCGCCAGGGCGAAGCAAGGATCCAAGCTCCGCCTCAGCCTTCGTCACCTTCAGTTCAACAACACACATTTCACATGCACGAGCTCCTCCTCAACCCTGCACAGTAGTGCGCGGGGAATGGAGCCAGGCAGCGTTCATAATGAACGCTGAGCGTAACGCTGACTTTGACGCTATCGCCGATATCAGCGTAAGCTTTGGCGAATGTGTGTCACAGAATATCAATATGACCCTTGCACTTCACCTGTGTGGTGTCCGATTCGCCTGTTCCTACCTCTGCTAGTAATAAAGCAAAGCTGCCTAAATTATCTACACCGTAGTGCAAGTGCATTCGTGCGCGGTGTGCATACAGTTATGTAGGATACCGGAGCTGAGGCGACGCGAGGAAGAGGACGTCTGTCGGAATAAGATCGGGATTTCTGAACCTGGGGAGGAGGCTTTCCACTGCCACAGACGACGGCGCCTCCTCCTCTGCCACCACCCACATTCCATCTATCGGGACGACCATTCTTTTCCACTGAAACAAGCTGGCCACCTACACTTCCACCATCGTATGCATAAATAAAATACTGCATCATATGGTGGTACCTGGTACCACCTATCTTATCTACCACCCTATGGACCGGTTGCGTTGTCACGATTTGGGTTGGTCAAAACGCCTACGTGTACGCTTGTGAAAAATGAGTTAGGCTCGTTTTTCTTAGCAGCTTGATGAGTGATAAGTAGGGCACTATGGGGTAAATCCGATCATGGGAAAATCCGGCCATCTAAGTTTTAGGGCTGCATTTCTCAGCAACCAATTAACTCATACCCCGACCTGGCGTCATTGTTGGCAACAACTTGTTCACTTGTTGTCGTTTTTGTTGTCCGTTTTGTTGTTTGTTGTCCGTTTTGTTGTCCGTTTTATATGGGTGTTGTCGGTTTTGTTGTTCATTGTCAATTTTGTTGTCCACCGACAACAAAACCGACAACACCCCTATAAAAACGGACAACAAAACGGACAACAAACAACAAAACGGACAACAAAAACAACAACAAGTGAACAAGTTGTTGCCAACAATGACGCCAGGTCGGCGTATGAGTTAATGGACCGATTGAGACTACTATTATGCAGATATCGATTCCTTCACTCTCCTCTCTCAAATGAGTTACGCATTTGGTTCATCATTCGCTGAAACAGCAAGGTGAAAAAAGCTTAGGTGACCGGGTTTACTCCATGGCCGGTTTACCCCACAGTATCCTGACGTCCGTTCTGAACGCGGCATGGCATGATGCCTTCCCGTATGCTACAAGATCAACTAAATAAACATAGCTAGAGAATGGGCGACATGCCGCGTTCAGATTAGTGACGTTGGACGTAAGCCCGAAAATGTCCAGCTGTTCATGCTTTTTCGGACGTACGTCGGGTGGATGTCGCTAATCTGAACGTGGCAGGCAACACGCTACGTACCCTGTAAAACTATGTTTTGTGCTGAAGAGACGCTATTGCAACCGCTAGCACTGGCGGCAGATGGCTTGACGCCAGATTGACGAGGTCGTTGCTGCTTCTTCTGTGGCATGTCCCTGTCTCCCTCGGACATCAGAGTGACCACCCGCAACACGAACAAAAGACGACGACAAAGAATAAGCTTGTAGCTCGCGTAGCAAACACATGCTGATCAGTAGAATTCCATCGCAAACAATAACAAAAAGAAATCAAGATTCGGCGTCTGGTTCTGCAGCACAGAAGACGAGAAGAGAGGGATCCAAGAAGGAACAAATATCCGGGGTGGCACAAGACCCCAGATATGGACGTAGAAAGGGTCGATTGATTGCCTTGTCCACTGCTGCAAATCGCAACAGTAGCACAGCAGCGTACAACGTACAACAGCAAGCGGCGCAGAACCTGGAAGAAAAGCGCAGCTGTTGTTTTCGGAACAACAACTACGCTCGGCTTGAAGAACGGAAAACAGGATCAATCAAGATTCGGGACTTCCTAAACGCAGGATCAGGACCAGGAGCAGGATCCTGAACCACCCCCTGAACGCAGGATCCACAGGAGCAGGATCCTGAACGGAAACCTAAACGCAGGATCCTGAAGATTTGCAGGATCGGTGTGCAATTCAAGCAAACGAGATTTCCAAAGTAATCTAAACAGTTTTTCAAAGATGACGTAATTTATGAAATGCAGAATTCTGTATTCTCAATTCGAACTTCCGTATCCCCCACACCCCCCCCTTACTCCCTCCCAGCCGGCCCCCTCCCCCCCCCCCTCCTCCCCTCCCGCTCCCCCCCGGACTTTTCTCCTCCCCACCCCCCCCCCACAACGCCGCGCCCTCTCGCCCCTCCCGCCCCCGGGCCGCACACGCCCCAAAAGCCCCGCCCCCCAGGCACCCCCAAGAGGTCTCTCCCCCGCCCGCACCCGTCCCCAGCACATAAACCCACCACCCCCCCCCCCCACCAGGTCTCCCCCCTCCACCCTCCCAACCCCTCCCGACCCCAACCCCCCCCCCCCCCCCCCCCCCCCCCCGGGTTGCCTTGTTTACCAATAGAAAATCAGGCAAATGCATCTGGCAACCGATTTCAGATGACAATAATCTTCCTGAAGTTTCTCGATATGCAGATTTTCTTATTTACTATAACCAAGGAGGTAAAGTAGTAGTAGAGGAGATGTCATTACAGCGAATTTCTGGTGGAGACAGTGTCCGGATGTTCGCATGATTTAGCTTCCGGTTTTCTAAGGTCCTGTGGCATGCCATAGAGGCCAAATCAAGTCAAACTGAAATCATGCACATACCCCAACTTTCTTCAATCTTTTCAATGGTGCGCTTTAGATGTGAACTCCGAATTCGCTCTGAATTCGGAGCCCAGACCATGCTTCAACATGTAAATCCTCCAAGTTTGCTCCGAACTCACTCCGTTTTTCCAAACATAACATGTGAACTTCCGGGTTTGAAACTCGGAGATGTGTGAACCACTGAGTTTAGCTCTGAACTCAGAGGTTTCTCAGAGCAAAAGTCAGAGCTAATTAGAAAAACAAAAAACTGCACAGAAAATTACGACACGGCGCGTGAACCTCCGCAAAGTGAAGAAAAGCTGCTCGGCGTTGCTTTCTTCCCTTGTGAATGACTGAAAAGAAGCGTGCCATGTTTATTCGGAGCAAAAATGTGAATGTGTGAACAACTGAATTACGCTCCGAATTAGGAGGCTTCTCGGAGCGAACTCTCTCGGAGCAAACTCGGAGCACGTCTGAAGTGCATCAATGGTGAGGTCACTGTTAGAGAAGCTTCATAAAGTATGTCACGCAGAAATAGGGGGGAGGGGGGGGTTGCGGCGAATGTGACGTTAGCGTGACGATATGTCACTCTATATACATATAGCATACTAGGGGGGGGGGGGGGGGGGTGACGGCCAAAAAAAGCGTGACGAAAGCGTGACATAGGGGGAGGGGGGTGGCGACGGATGAATTTCTGCATGACGTACTTTATGAAGCTCCCCTTAACCCATTCCCAACTGACATGACCAAAAGTGGCCATTTTTCAGCTTTTTGACATGCAAGGAAAGTCATTTCCAGGTCTGGCAACCCTTTTGCAACTCTGGCAACCCTGTTCTAGATTTGGAAACTTATTTTCACATTTGGCAGCCAGTTTGGGCAACTGGCAAAAAGTTGCACATCTGGCAATCCTATCACAGAGTTGGCAACCCTATCGCAGATCTGGCGATCCTTTTTGCGCATAGATTTGGCAACCGTTTTGTACATTTGCAGGCAACCATTTTGCACATCATCAGGCAAAACTTGCACATGTGGCAACCCTTTTGCAGGTCTGGCAACCCTTTTGCTCATCTAACAATCTGGCAACCCTTGCAGATCTAGCAACCCTTTGGCACGTCTCATGATCAGTAGGAGTGTCTGTGATGTACTCTTACTACTAGAGATCTCTCTAGGAGTACATGCACATGAGTACATGCACATACATGCATCTATCTCTAGGAGCCAGAAATTTAAAAGTGGTCAGATTTGCAACTGCTTTCCAGATGCGCAAAAGGGTTGCCAGACCTGCAAAAGCGTTGCCAGACGCTTTAGAAAAGTCTCCTTTATTGCTGTGAAGCTGCAACCAGTTACTGGTCTGGCAAAAATTGCTCATCTGGCAACCCTGTCGCAGATGTGGCAGACCTGTTGTGCATCTGGAAACCAATTTGCAGATCTGGCAACCCTTGTGCGCATCTGGCAACCATTTTGCGGACCAAAACCTGAAACCACTTCATGGATGTTTGTTATGACATAGTATTTCAGGACGGTTTTTATTGGGTTCGAGGTTTGGGTTATAGTAAGCAGGTTTGGGTTTGGGTATTAGTCTAGCACATGCATGATCCTGCAAATCCTCAGGATCCTGCGATTAGGTTTCCGTTCAGGATCCTGCTCCTGTGGATCCTGCGTTTAGGTTTCCATTCAGGATCCTGATCCTGTGGATCCTGCGTTTAGGTTTCCGTTCAGGATCCTGCTCCTGTGGATCCTGCGTTTAGGGGGTGGTTCAGGATCCTGCTCCTGGTCCTGATCCTGCGTTTAGGAAGTCCCATCAAGATTCCCGTACGGCAATGGTGATCTGCCTTTCTCTGCTTCTGCAGCCGATTTCGATAAAGATCTGCAAAACCATTCTTATTGTAGATAACGTATGTCTCGAACAGATATTTGTGTTATCCCTTTATACAAATTCCTTTTTACCCCTCAACATTTTTATCTATAATTCGAATCCCATAATCTACTATTTATCTTTTTGCTAGCTTCCCTATGTTATGGACTGCTTCTGTGGAAATGCACCATACGCACCTTTTTTATCGTTCGGGGGCAATTCTCCATACGTGTTGAGGCTGCCACATCACTTTCTAGGCCGCCGTTCTACTGAGAATCTCCAGCAAAAACAGATATTTCGGTTGGTAGGCCACTTTTGCCCCTCATGTGCCAGCCTCTTTTCCTACACAATCTTACCATCATTCGACGCCTCTTCACTATGGCTATGGCTATGGGAGGGGGTCTGACAGAGGAATTTCAGCGTGACGCACTTTATGAAGCTCGTCTATGTAAATACCCAGTGTATTCATGACTATCCATATCTTTGCTTTGTTGGTCCCCTATTTTTCGGCAGCAGAAACCAAAATTTCCAGAACCAAACGCTTAGCTTCACTTTCGCAAACTTTGCAAATATGGGAACTGCATCCCGCATCTGCTGCAAAACTGCGCCAAATCATGACATTCGGAGCCATTTTTTGCCTAATTTTTGCTCGGATCGGTGGTAATGCAAAGGGTTATAATTAGAATGGAAGTCCATGAAAAAGCATGGACTTCTAGAAATAAAAGGGAAAGGAAGGAAGAAAAAAGAAAGGAAAGAAAGGAAAAGCAAGCAAGGAAAAGGAGAAGACTCTTCAGAAGAGGTGGAAAGAAAGGAGATGAAGGAGCGCGTACACTGATTTGACGAAGGAGGCCTGGAATAGTCAAGAATGTCCTAAAAATGGAGAAGAACATAAAGCCTACAATGGATAGTGATGGAGAAAACGCAAAGGAAAAGCAAAAGCTGTTTGAGGATTTGAAAAAGAAGTTTCGGTCTATTCTAATCTCAGGGAAGTATGATCAGACTGGCGGAGCGCGCTATTTCCAACTGGAGAAGGACTTTTCGTGAGTGTTTTTTTCTTGAGTTCTAAGTCATTTTCTTGATCTAAAACTTAACACATACCCCGACCTTGCGTCATTGTTGGCAACAACTCGTTCGTTTGTTGTCGGTTTTGTTGTCCGTGTTGTTGTTTGTTGTCCGTTTTGTTGTCCGTTTTATATGGGTGTTGTCGGTTTTGTTGTCGTTCGTCAACACCCCTATAAAAACGGACAACAAAACGAACAAAAACGGACAACAAAACCGACAACAAATGAAGGAAGTTGTTGCCAACAATGACGCCAGATCGGAGTATGTGTTAAAATATGGTGCTTATTCCTAGAATATGAACATCCTTATTCGGGGTGCGGGTATTTTAGAATCCACCGCGGACCCATCGAAATGATCTGCACTGCGTTCCAGTCATCCTGGTCCCAAAGCGGTCCTGGTTTTCTTTTACTTCGATCCGTGCAACCGTCGTGATCGCGACGTCGTCTTCGTTTTTTTACTATGGACTGTAGTAAAAACTCTTCGTTCGCTTCGGGACCATGACGACGGAACACAGTGCAGATCATTTCGATGGGTCCATGGTGGATTTACTCCCGGATGTTTGTGTATCTATCTCCACACTGGAGTGTTGTTTCTAAATGCGGTCATCCACGTTTGACCCACCAAAAAGATGCCGCCGTAATTCTTCGTTCGCTTCGGGATGAAGCACATTCTACTGATCTTTTTCATGGGTCAAGCGTGAATTTGCTATAATCAGCTGATGCCGTGTTCACCATACGTCCGGACCATTTACTCCTAATTCTAGATATCTACGGACGTTACAGATTTACCGACGTATGGTGTACACGGCATAGGGCTTCAACGATTGTGCACAGGCAAAATTTAAAACTCTGTAGCTTGTCATGTCATGGCGCTGTAAGCGAACAAAGCTGGCAGCTTTTTCGCACCGCAAGACAGGCGCAGAACTGTGGCGGGCCCGAATTTACACATTCCCGTTATTTGACGCCACCAACGTCATACGCTCCATTGTGGAGATATAAAAACAAACATTGTGTAATAAAAAATACACACCGAAACGTTTTTTAGCGACTTGTACGAAAGGCCCGTTCCCTTTACCAGATGTGGTTTTACTTCTGTGGAGGAACTGGTAAGGGCCATGCCGGATGCTGTCAGAGTAAACAGGGGCCTTCTGTTTCCTGTCTCTCATGAAACGACAAAGAATATCGAAAAGCTGGTGAGGGAGCAGAGGCCCAGCAAGGTCACCAGATTCAACAACGTCATTGCCCCTGAAACGCTCAAGATGAAAGTAAGAAACCCGGACAAACCGCGTATTTCGCCACATACTACCGTCACCGTCTTTCGAAGGGCTATTATTATATGAGAATGTGCAGTGCATTCAGATCTGCTACACAAAAAAGGACTCGTTGGCCGGGATTACCGTAATTCCTGGCGCATAGCCCCATAATTGAAGGGGGGGGGGATCGGCTGGCTATGCATGGGACATTTTTTTGTTTCCAGTTTGTGTCAAACTGTTACGGAGGGCATAACACAGGCAAAACAGGGTTCGTGCATTTCACGCCTACCTAAGCACACTTACAGGCATCTTAGATTTGTAGGAGTAATCACTAGTCTAGGATCAGCTTGCATAGGTAGCTTCAAATACTAGCCTATTGTACATAATATGGGCCTATGCGTTATTGGGGAGCTATGTACTGGTAAATACGGTATGCGACGGAGTCAGATATAAACCGGTTTTCGCATTGTGTGCTGTCCGCATCACCTCGTTGCCACTTGGCCGCTCCAGTTTTCAATTATTGCGAATTTACAGTTTACAAGGATGACCCAGCCGTGTTTCGGGGACTCAGGAATATGCTTTTTTTGACGTGAAATATGTGTTGCAGGTGATGCAACGGCTTGCCTCATTGGTGGAGTCGGGTCCAGTTCCAGTTGAGCTGTCGAAGTTGTCGGATCTGTACAGGGTGCATCATGGAGAGGGCATTCAGCCGCAGCGATCGCTGGGCTGTACACTGACTGAAGCAGTGGACACGCTGTTTCCCGAGTGGATGACCGTAACCAAGGACAAGGACGGCAACGTCTGGCTGTCGCCTCACCCTCCTCCGCCGCCGCAGCAGAAACTGCCATCTCTCGGTTCGTCTTTCTGGTTCCAGTACTCTTTGGGTGGGAGGGAGGGGGAAGTCGGACGCGGAGATACTTAGTGCTGCTCTAGTTTAGTCCGACTAGGCCTACCTGTCCGACTTTATCCCACAGTACCACTCCTATGTACGATCGTACTTTATACACTGCTGCAACAAGGGAGGCTTCCATAATGGAACGAGTGGGGAGAGGAAAGCAAAAATTGAAACTTTGAAGAAACACACAACTTTTTCTCCTACTTAGTTGTACCATCTTGTGTCTTTCTTTTGTACTGTCCAGCCATTTATCTGCCCTCTCAT
>JASAMW010003933.1:0-149020 GCA_030247985.1 Epsilonema sp. ZAB3_2
CCGATCGATCGGAGTGGAGTGGTTGGTGGTGCTTCAAGCGAAGTAGCAAGTTAGGCACCTCACCGGAAACAGAAAGAAAGAAGGAAGCGTAAAGGAAGGAAGATTCATGATGACGACGCAGTCGCCGCCGCCAGTGACGTTTCAGATGCCGACTTCTGCCGTGTCTGACTTGTCTCCTCCTTCGGCTTCTCACTCGACGACAGCTGTGGAAGCGTCTCCACTCATGTCCGGAGGCAGTGACTCGCCCTCTTCCCACAGTCCCTCCTCTCTCTCTTCGCCGAATCTGCATTTGGCAATCTCCAATCAGCCTTCCGTGGATAGTCCAAGCAGTTTCGCAGGCAGCGATTCCCCGGCCAGCTCTGTTCAGAGTCCGCCTACGCCTCTTCCTCATACTCCGGTGTGGACGCTGCCTACCAGCTCTGCAGCAGGAAAAGACCTGCCCGACGCTCTGCTTCAAAAGGGATGGCGCAAGTGCTACTCGAAAAGAGAGAATCGATTTTACTTCTTCAACAAGTTCACTCAGCAGAGCACCTGGGAAATGCCGACAGCGGAAGGTGCAAGCAGAAAGAGGCATCTCTCACAAGAGCAACAAGGGGAAGAAGAAGCGAAGAAGACAAACGCCAAACAGCCATATAGGAAGTTTATTCCCAGGTTTCGCGCCTTCTTTCGTAAACACGGCCATATGTAGGTACTGTACGTACTTATGTAGGCCTATGCCATTGCCATTATGTTTACAGTTATGGGTACGCGTGTGTGTGTTGTTTAGCACTGACTGGAACCTGACGATCGGCAGTAATGTGAAGATGAGAGAGCGAGTACCATTGAACTGCTACCCTCCCCATCCTGACATTGAAGCGAAACGACTGGAGGCGTGTAGGAAACTCAGTGCTTCCCTCTTGGAGGCTGCAAATTCCAAAGATGGTGAGCGACAGTTGTCTCATTGGTAGTCGCAGTACTGTATGCTGTTGGGCTTGCAGTTCCGGATCTACCTCAAGACACATTCAATCGTTTTCTGATTGAAAGGAAGTGTGGTGACAAAGGCAGGGAGCAGCTTTTAGCCGCGGAGAATGAGATTGACATCAGCCCATCGCTTATTAGGTACGTACACAGACTGTCGCTTACGTGGGTTCGCTCGTCACGTACTGCACTGTGAGTCGTGTCGTGTCCGTACATGCGTGTGCGTGTGTGTAGAGATCTGCTCAGTTGTGTTCCGCTGCGTCTGCAGAAGGTGTCGAACGTGGTGGAAGCGCGCAAGCAGCTGTCCAAGTACGCAGCTGCTGCTAAACAGTTGGCATCCAGCCCTCGAAATGTGACGGCGGAACAGCGCAAACAGATTATCTGGCACTGCGAAGAGATGTTCACCTGGTTGCGTAGCAATCAACAAGCTATGCGCATTGACCTCTTCTTGGTACGCGGAGAGCCCACATACTAACATGGACCTATAGTCGGTCCACTGGGAGAACACGGAGATTTGTGAGCCGCGGAAGACTTTCTGTGAGAAGTAGGTCTAGGTACGGACATAATATTCTATGCAACTTTTTATTTTGAATCGCTTTCCGCGACTTCGAAAATCTTTACGTTCTCTCAGTGAGCCGACAATTAGTCTTTGTAGTCTTACGTTATGGTAGACGTATAGTTGTGGATGCAAGTTAGTGTTGACTTAGTGTATGTAGGGTCGATTGAAGTTTCTCCGTCAGCAGTGTGCAAGTGTGTTGTCGGAGGCTGCGCGTCCAGGTCTGGAGCAAGTGGCGTCTCGTCTCAGTCAGAGTGTACGTGATGCGGCTCTGCAGATGCAGGAAGAACACAAACAACTGCTCGTCTCTTGCGGAATCGACGTCGCTGGTACTTCTCCGTGCTATCACTCATGTATTGTCTTGCGCGATAGTACGGCGCTCTTCCTTCCAGATGTAGTAGTGTTTCCGAGCTTTTTTTGCATTCGTGTTAACTTGAAAATTGTCTGGTTGTCTTCGACAAACAAAAAGGAAACGGAGAAGAGAGACCGATAAATGCAAAAATGCTCGAAAAAAGCTGCAGTTTAGCTCGGTGTGAGTAAGGATGCCGCAGCATGCCGTACTCTCGTGTAAGTAATGGGTTAGTAAGGCCATTACTTGGTTAGTTTGTGCGAGGTCAGTGTTTGTTGACCTTTTTTGTAGAGTACGAGCTGCCGGCTCCACGAACTGATAAGGTTGTGAGTTGTTATGCTAGTCAGTTGCGTTTTGGTACGCCGCGTCTGCCAGCTATCTCTATGGAGCAGGGTGAAGACGGATGGGTGAAATTGAAGTACAAGAGCGACACTCAACGAATACTCGCCACTCACTTCTACAAGCTCGTACGTAGGCCTACTCCTTACTTTTCTATTGAACTCTACACAGCGGAAGTTGGTTGCGTGTGAGTGATGTTATAGTCTGGAAACTAAGAGAGTTCGCTATGCAATCAAGTCGTGTTGCGTAACATAGAATCGCAAATGCGGATTTCTGTTTATGCTTCGTGTACTCCTATTCTTCAGAAGTACAACATGCAAACTACGCAAGACGGCTTGACTTCTGCAGCGAACTCTCTCTGTCCAGACTGTAGGCTTTTGTTTCAGGAGCAACTGTACAGATACAACTGTTATGATGATAAGCGATTCGACTGCTTCCTTGCTCGCGCGTGGTGCATGCTCAAGCGCTATCAGGTGGGCTACATTACATACACGAGTTGTACATATTATACCATGATATGGTCAGTCCAGAAAGAGTTGTCAGGGGAGAGTTTGCGCGCGCTACCGAAATAGGAATTATTCACGCTTTTTTCGCGTAATAAGCGTTTTCACATGTAGCCTATTATATTCTTTATCTTTGTTATTTACGTCTAGGCCTATTGTAACCTAATTTGTGGGAACATGTAAGGTGCGTAGAGGTCTATGCATGGGCAACTCTCGCTGGCAGGCTATGGCTGATGTACGTGCGTGTGTTGCAGTGTGTGTTGGGTGCTGCGGTGAGCGATGGTGTGCAGATGGAGCGAGCGCTGCCTGTGAAGGCGATGGAGTTGTTGGCGAAAGACGCCGGCGTCACCTTCGAGGGTTTCGCGTCTCCATTAAACGCGTACTTTCGTCAGTTTTGCTCTCGTTTCCCAGATACGGACGGATACTTCGGCTCCAGAGGGAATTTCTTAGACTTTGAGCCTCTCTCTGGCTCACTCAGTCTCAATCCCCCATTCTCCGAGGAACTCATCACAGCGATGGCACAACACGTTGCAAAGTAAGGAATGAGTCCACCTTTACTTATCACCGCGACAAATTAGGGCAGGGAAAAATTGCGGACAGATAAGATTTGCCACTAAGATCTAGTAGCGGCGGAGTAGAGGAGGAGTAGTAGTAGCAACTAGGCCCAGCTGTATTGGTCGCAGTAGTCGGGTCGGGGTGAGAAACCAACGCTTGCTGTGCGACTGCGGCTAGTTGTCTGCGTTTGTGTTTTCAGCCTGCTGAGAAGATCGGAGTCGACGGAGGACGGACTGTCGTTTGTGATCTTTCTGCCCGACTGGAGTGATCCACCCTTGGAAGGCGCCGAAATCCTGGAGTCTTCCGGTTTCTTGCGAATGAAGAAAGGAGCGCCTCCTCTCACCCATTTCTACCGCTCAGGGACACAACACCAGCAGCCCAAGTCAGTGAGTCTTCGGAACACCCCCAATACCTAGACATGTACTGTACGTCCTACTGTAGCATGCACGATTACTCCCCAATGCCAATGCTCCCGTGGAAATGCAGAAAAGTGCATATCCGCATGCATTAGCATCGTCTTCTCCGTACATATGAGAAGCGTTGTGAATGCAGAAGTGACGCCGTTGTTTGTTGCAGCAGAGAAGAGTTGCACGTCAAATCTCCGACGGGCACTGTAGTGTTTCTTCTGCAGACTGGTGCAGCTATTAAAAAATGGCCGATGACAGAGGAGAAAATGGCTCGGATTCTCGACGCCATGAGAAATCCATAGGACACCCATCCTCCTTTCCACAGATGGTAGTATCTCGTTGTATTTACAGGATAGTGCACATGTTTCACTCAGGATGAGCTGATGATCGAAGAGTACATAAATGTGATAGGCGAATGCGTACGGCACACGTACTTTTACTGCTGCGAAAATAAAATAGGTACCAGGTTAGCACCAAAGTTTCCTTGTTGTACAGTAGTCACGAGTCAAGACTGATTTGGTGTTTCTTTCATGTACAAAAATTTCCTTGTGAAGTAGTCTTCTACTGTTTGATTTTTTGTTCATGCTAGCTCTATATACTGTATATGCTGTTGCACTGCATGAACCTGCGTACTGCCTATGTGCTGTCTATATTACATGTATGTATGTCCATAGAATAGAGCATTTCTTGAGATAACGAATATTGTTTGATGCGTTTTGCGTCCGAACGTCTTCTCAACACATGGTCACTGTTGGATGGTTTCGACATTGGTAGTATCATTACTTTCATAGCACTAGCGTTTAGCATGTCCATTCTCCCCTTCATATCTTAGCTGACCGCATCCACGCTCTGGCCGCGGTAAGCTGGCTACTACAGCTGCCCAACTGAACATATGAATGGGATTAGTCCGGGAGAGGGAAGAGTATTATTTTGAAGCCCTAGGCGGGAATTTTCCCAAATGCACCCCACCATTAGAGAATTATTTCTGCCCATGTATGTACGTCCGTTGTCCGTATGCCAAAAGGTTAGCTATTACCGTTTTGAGTACTTCAGGCTTTCGATGTCAGTCCCATAGGCGTGAACTATAGTAGAACTAGAATTGCTGGGACCCATGCATTATTTATCTCCGGTTCTAGCGACCGTAGAGCAAAGCGGTTAAAAATCTCTCGATAACTTTAGCTCGCCTGGAAAATAAAAAAAAACCGCATGCGTCTACGTGCCCTCTGTGTCGAGAAATCGCCGATTTCCTTAAGTACTAAAAATGTGCAGTTTTTTTTCGATTATTCAACATAACTGAACAAGCCGCAAATACTTTTTCATTAAAACTAGCCTATCCTATGTAGAATTTGATGCAGATTTCAAAAATAGTATTGGTGTTTCAAAAAATTTAACCCCTACCCAAAAATTGTCAAAAATATACAAATTTTGCAAAATTATATACTAGGGGTTAAATTTTTTTAAAACACCGATACTGTTTTTGAAATCTACCCCAAATTTTACATAGGATAGGCTACTTTTAATGAAAAAGTTTTTGCGGCATTGTTCATTTATGTGGAATAATCGAAAAAAGTGTACCTTTTTAGTACATTTTTAGTACTTAAGGAAATTGGCGATTTCTCGACATAGAGGGCACGTAGACGCATGCGGTTTTTTTTTATTTTCCAGGCGAGCTAAAGTTATCGAGAGATTTTTAACCGCTTTGCTCTACGGTCGCTAGAACCGGAGATAAATAATGCATGGGTCCCAGCAATGCTAGTTCTACTATAATGAAATCCCAATGGTTGCGCCTTGCAGTCTGCGTATGTACGAGTACGTACCTAGATGTTACTTATGTATGAAAGGCACTCACACTTCCGAATAAAGACTTCCAACGTATTCACTCATCTCTCACAATCTGTACATACGAAGACCGTTATGGATTTATTTGCGGTACGCAGCTTAGTAAATATAACAATATTTTGACATAAGATGCATTTGGGCAGAAAAAAATTCCATATGCAATCGCAATGGTGAGGTGCATTTTGGAAAATTCCAGCTTGGGCCTAGAGTCGCCACCTTATAATGGTTGCCAAGTATGCACTGCTATTGTTTGTGACGCGCGCGGCGTTTGATATGGAATAATGTGACAGTTCTTGTAAGCTGCTCCACCATGACCTTTTATATATATCCTACTGTGCTATCGGTTGCATGTTCGGTCTCTGTTGGTAATCAAAGGTCGATATCTGGAATGATTGTTGGTTGTTGCTGTGGGTGTTGATAGACTTGTTGGCACTTTTGCCTAGTTGAGATGGTCTTGTTGCGCCTATTAGTTGTACCATAAATGGTAACCATTATAATAATATTATTATTTCCTGGTGTGTATAGCCTTGGGGTTACAAAAAACTGAGCGGTCTGATGGGGTAATACACTAGGAGAATACTACAGGGTTTTTTCTCCTAGACGATTTTGACTGCCAATTTCAATATGTTACCCTGTGCCGATTTTGCTCAAATTTATGCCCACATGTTCCGAGGTTTTATTTACTTGGAATGGTGGGGTAACCTATTGAAATTGGCAGTCAAAATTGTCTACGAGAAAAACACCCGTAAATGCACCAGGTAGTAACAATACGATTGAGCTGATTCTTTTAGCAAGCCGAAAATCAGAAATGCTTTGTTCTGTTATACTGTTTGAAAGCAACTTTTATTACTACCATTACCATATTATAAAGACATACAGGAAATGCTCAAGCATGTTCATAAATCAACAGTACGTCAACCATATTGTTCTCGCACCAGCGATACAATACAAACAAAGCCATCAACAATTTACCTCACTTCACTACAACGTTTGGATACCAACGCAATAACATGTAACAGCAATAGAACGAGATACGAAATGACCCTGACCATAAACGTTGAATCATTACACCGATTTTGATATTTGGATGGATGGATTACTACAGCAAGTATTGCATCATTTCATCAGCTTGCATGTATATGTACATACATCTAAGTAACTAAACTAACGTTTCCAGTGAACAGTGCCGCCGAAAATCAGCGACGTGATTCAAAATAGTTCTAGCCCAAATGTTATGAGTGAGTACGCACTTAAAACAGTACGTTACGTTATTCACCGGTTACGTTGAAAATTGCTGGATGGTTGAGAGCTGATCCCTCTCTGTTTTACACTGATCGGCGCCAGAGGAGTCAGCTCCCGAACACCCAACAAATATCAGCGCAACTGGTCAACATCGATTGCTTATGTACTATGTATGTACAGACATAGACAGCAGCACATGAAAAAACTAAGAGCAGCTGTAAAACAGTAGACATGCTGCACCTTTTCTACGTATGTACGTACCTCTAGTGATTGCAGTGCCCTTATTAAAGAGTGGCTGTGGACAGGAAAGGTCCATGGTTTCGTTAGTGGAACCATCCAGGGCCGTCAGTCTTCGCCTTTCCTCTTCCGACTCCCCAATGACGATGGTAAGCATTGAGGATTGCACGACGACTCGGCTCGTAATAAAGGTGGCGAAAATCTCGCATGCCAGGTACGGAGTGCAGATAGGCTTGAAACTGTCGGTCTCTCACCTCGAACATGATCATGACCACCAGCATGCAAATGAATGCGAAGAGAAGCAGAGTGAGCAGCTGCCTGAGTAGACGCAGACTGCTGCTTCCTCCTTGGTTGGTGACAGGGCGCAGAGCTTCTCGCGGCTCTTCTCTCCTCTTCGGCGTACTGTTGCAGAGCGGTCGTCTGATGTCGCCGGGCGGCCTGAGACTGGTGTCCAGCGTTGATTCGTAGTTGGGTGCGTTGGCCACGAGACTGGCGTCGCGGGAGCTGCTGCTGTCGAACTTGGCACTCAGCTCAGCCAGAGGACTCCCGTCTCCTCCTCCTCCCGCCAGGCGACGCGTCTCCGTCTCCGACAAGGCCCCAGCTGGTGCTTCCTGAGATACTCCCTGCAGCTCTGCAATACCTAAACACTACTGTACTGATTGATACGGCAGTGTTATCCGGGAAATATACTGTATGTAGTGTAGGTCGCTATTCGTACCGGCTGTTCTTGCGGCGGCCCGCGGCAGCGTATTGCCTTTGTTCATCCAGGGAAATCCGCGCTCGTCCCTGCTCGGCTGTCGTTCCACGTGGTGACGAACGAAGGAGGGCTCTTCTCTGTACGGCAACTCCGCCTCCTTGATCTCCTGCAACACCCGGCCAGCGAAACGGAATGTGGAGCCGCGCTGCAGCACTGGAATTCTCCTACTGAAACAGAACAGCTCATGCAGGCACAAGTAAAACATAGAAGAACAGCCTGCTGCTGCGGGAGTTGTACCGTGAGATCTGCGGTCTGACGTTTTCGGCTCTTTCGCTGGTGAAGAAAGCCTGCTGGGCCAGAATGTGCTTCCAGAGATGCTTACAGAATGTGGCACTCGGACAGTGATACCGAAAGAATCTCGCCGTCGCCTTCCCTTTCTTCTTCTTCTTATCGTCGTCCTTCTCTTTCTACACAAACAATATAATTCTGGTTTACCTCATAACGCCTGGACAAAATGAACTATGTGGTAGGTAAAGTTAACCACCCTATAGCCGGCCGGCCAAACAGCAACGGTAATATTCAACACGTATGGCACAGCAAAAAAGCAGAGGTAAGCGCATCAGCAAAGGAGTCACACTGACACAGAAGCTCTCTACAGATGTTAGAAAAGACAACTAAATACGCCTGGAGGAGATGATAGGAGCAGTAGAGACAGAGGAGATACACACATTATTGTCGTGTTTGGGCGGCGGCGACTCTGTTGCTTCCTTCCCTTCTCCTTCGGTTGTCGCTGCTTTGTTTTCTTTGTCTTCCTCCTGCAGTGCAAGGACGGCTGCAGCAGGAGACACTGGTGCTTCCTCCTTCTGCTTCACCTCCTGTTCTCCGGGTCCAGGAGAGTAGCGCTCCACAATCAAGAATTGATCCACGGATTCGTTCTGCAATAGGTCAGGACACTGTGTAACACGTAGTACCTACAGTACGTCCGTTCCGTAGATACATACGGTAAACAAACAGCACGCACACGAGGAACAGAGCAAAAAGCGGTTCAGGGCAGTACGTGACGCAGCAGTGATGCGTGAAACGTGCCTTTTGTCTACAATGTGAATTAAGCATTGTTAGTTTTACAGTAATCCCTGTCTCTGGCAAGCATTAGTATAGTATAAGCAGCAGTCCCATTTCAGAAGCATAGTAGCATGCAATTAGACCTTCCGTTCGCCGCGTTTTAGCTCGAAATGAGCAACCGCACCGAAGAGGCATGGACATTTTCCGGCGCTTATCTGAACGCGGCATCAACCGCGCACGCTTTTTTCTTGCAATAACGCAATGCGAGCGGGTGCACGCACGGTGCAGGCAGAGTTCGTCCCAACGCCATATTTACCTCGTCCAATTGCATTTCATCCGAAAAGTAAGAAGACTTGGGAAATATCAACAGGTCCTTGCCCAAGTAATCAACTTTCTCCAGGTCGCCCCTAAATTTCAATAAAAGTTTGGGTTTTCCAATCAAGGATTTTGCGTAAAATAGCACAAAATTGCATGGATGTGTCCAGCATTCCCGGTGAAATCCATTCTCTTGGACGTTTTATCCGAAGCTGGCACACCAGTACACACAGTAAGTACAGTAAGCATGAATGGAGGCATGCTGTACCACTTGAAGTGATGAATCTTTCGGCTTGACTCATAAACGAACACTCCTTGGCTGGTAGCGCCGATATAGACCGAGCCCAGCTTGGAATCCTGTCAGAAGCAATAGTCATCCAAGTCCAAGACTGTAGTGTTTCAATAGTCACTGGCTGGCTGAGAACCCACGTGTCAATAAACGCAGTAAGATTAGTGGAGTAGTGTTGTCTATGCGCACGCGTCTACGTACGTTTTTACATGGACATATAGGTACATTGTACATAGACGTACGTAAACGCCCGCGAGCATTTACATCTTTTCCCCCAGCGTAGTAAACGCGAGGTGCACAGACATCTTACCTATGCACCTCACTAATCTTACTGCAATGATCTCAGCATGGTTTCACATAAATCATATTCATGCAGTCGTACGTACCTTAACCGTGAAGGGATCGAAGCCGTAAGTGTCCAACGTGGCGGCCAACTTAAGAAATTCGTCATCAGCATCTGATGGACTCGTTCCCCTGAGAAAAATCACAAACAGGAACACTGAATAATACTATCATCAGGGTTTCCTAATCCAGTCAAATGCACAGTGCAAAGTCGTACTTGTACGTGGAAGAACAATAGCGCAACGACACATGGCATTGCCTACTTCAATTTCTGATGTTCCTGGCAAATTTTCTCCTCCAATTTGGCGGATTGTTTGAGGAACAGTTTGTACTCCGATACGTAGCCGTCCTTATGCTTTTCAGCATCGTAATCCTCAACTTCTGCTGAAATAACACAGCACTCACTAGTATCTTCCCTGAATTATCGTATCTATGATTGTCCTTGTCTTTACTACTTGAACATACATAATCGAACGGCAAACATACAGATCAGTAGTGTGCATACATACATACACATAACCATACATACACCATCCATACATTGTAGGGTGTAGGCACCCAGTTTGGCGGCTTCACTCTGTGGACAGTACAGTCGACCATGAAGCAGATCACGACGCAACTGCAGACACAGCTGGTATCTGGAAAAAAGGGTTCCTCATGGCACGGTGTCTTTAACTTGTGAGCTGCGAACGCTTGACATCCGCAGTAGGTAGTAGGGTACGTACCTAGTTATTTGCTCTTTCAATATGAGTGGATCCACCGGATAATACTTGACTCGAAACTGAAACTGAATGGGAGTATTGCCCTTGATCTGCTTCATCACTGGCTTCGTCGGATCCAACCAGTACTACAATAGAAATAATACCCCGAATGCCACTTCGAACAGATGCATGTATGCAATCACGGTAGTTTGTACTATCGTATGCAGCGGGGTTACGCATAGGGCGCCCCAATGCGTAGCCTATTGGCAAAATATAGATATAGGAGCATGCACTGGTAGTACGGTATATGCAGTGCCCTTACGCACATAAATGTAATTCAGTCCTCTCGGATGGAGAAGGACAAAAGTCTTTCCTCATATGCTGACAAGTAGGTCCCCTTTTGGTGTCCCTGACGCGTTTCGCATCAGTTCCCATAGCAGTGTTGAATTTCATGAACATTACTCAAACTCTGCGCCGCATGCGTACGTGCATATCTGCTCGCCTCACCCTGCACTCTTATTCGGTTCCGTGTGGAGCAAAATTCACTGGCAGTAAATAAATTACTAGGCCTCCTTTCTCTACTACTAAAGGCAGTGCAAAATGCAAAACACGTGCTGGTGCCTCGAAATGAGCTCAGCGTTCTCGGCCCCTCGCCTCGCCTTCAATCCCCCAATCTAAAATTTCATCCCCCTGCCTGAACTCCTTTCAATGACTCCCTCGTCCATCAGAATATGCGCCTACGGCGGGCGGGCAATAGAAAGAGGCGTGTAGTAAAGTACGTACGTGAGCATAGGTTGCGTGCGGGCGGCGGTCAGCCGAGTTCAATTTACGCTTCGATGAAAATAAGTCAGCCATCAATAGAGCAGCTGCGGACGGTAAAGCTCAGCGCTCAGCTAGCAGGAGGCTATAAGCATATCTAACCAACCCCCTTCCCCGTCCCTCGATGCTAATAATCAATGCCGGCTTTCTTCCTATGTACTCGTACGTACGTTCTCATGTACGGATAAACTAACATGTGCGCACACGCTCAAGCACAATGCCTAGTAGCTTGTTTGATTCGCAAGGGAGTCATTTCATGTCATTGTACGTTGGCAGCTGTCCAAATTTTGAGGGTCAAACATGATCAGCATAAACCAACAGTTCTAGTGCTGGTAACGCTTAACCAGGAAGCAGCTCTGAGGCACTCTGTCTGCATGCGATAAAGCTGACTAGACTCGGCAGCAGCAGCACACGTAAATGCTAATTACGAATAGAAAAGCGATGCGAGATTAGCCATAGGTCTCAGCGCAAAAGAGATTACGCTAAATGGACGGCGAGAAACGATCGATGAGAAAGCTAAGAAAATGACAGACAGACGCGCGAGAAAATAATCACACAGGAAGCGCGATGTAGAAACTACTTCCCCCGTCCCTACACCATAGAAGAAGTAGCCTTCCACTATGATTGCTACACGAGTACATATTTTGGCGGCTGCGAACAAGGTGCAGAATAGGTATGTATAATAGTTGACAGTGCAGATGAAACATAGAAGAACTAACACACTTTACTAGGCTTCGAGCTTACCCGATGTTTCGCCGTGTCCATGTAGCGTAACCCAAAGTAGTCCTTTTCCACCACATTCAAGTGACCGCATACGATATCCAACAGAAATTGGCCAATATCGCTCTTCTGCAACGCACATATACAGCATACGTACTGGCTGGGCATACACAAACACAGCACAGTATACAAACAATACGGTGATAACATCAGTGATAAAATAACCAAAAAAGAAGCCTAAATTACCTGGAAATCAATTTCCAGGGGATCTTCATCGTCCAATAATTGCACTTTGCACTTGAACTCCCTCACTGATCCTTTGCTACCGAACGTCCGACTCAGAAATGAGCTAGCAAGAGACTCAGGCATTTTCGTCTAATTGTTCGACTTGCTATCATCCGTCAAGTCACAGAAAATTCCATCACAACCCTTAGATTCGTTTCTTATTCCGTTTAGTTGCGCGCTCTCCTTTTTATCCTCCTTCTAAATACGCCCTCTTTCGCTTCAGCTAGCTTTTTCTTCCTTCTTTGTTTCTTTCCTATCAATCGGGACATCCACTGGGACATCCTAAAATCCAAACCCAAACCAAACCCGAACCGCCGAACCGCGACCACAACTACGAGGTAGGTTCCAGGCTGTTCACAAACTCATGTAAGTAGGAATGAACATTTATGCTAACACAGATAATGTATTTACCGGTGCATAGCCTCATGCAAAAAATTGAGAGGTCCTAAATGGGGCTATGCATAGGGGGGCTATGCATGGAACTTTTTTTTGAGAGGTGCACAGAGGCATATTTTTTTAGGTCAAAATCATGTGTTTAGGGCATAATTGAGGTCAAAACAGTGTTATTCCAGTACCATACACCCTTTAAGGAATCCATGCACGCGTGTATTATTCGATTGAAACTATGTTCATTCGAAAGATCATCCTCCGGACTTTCTATTTCTGCTAGTTTGCCCCATTGAAATCGCCCCCATAACTGTGGGGCGAAACCCCCATCTTTCTTTTTTGGTGTGTCGTATTTTTCGCATTCTTTGAGTACAAGAGCCAAGTTGCAGCGAAAACTTGGCTAATTGTCGTCCGTTTTTACAAATATACTCAAAGAATGCTAAAAATACGTCGCACCAAGAAAGTAACTTGGGGGTTTCACCCCACAGCCACGGGGGCGATTTCAATGGGGCAAACTAGCAGAAATAGAAAGTCCGGAGGATGATCTTTCGAATGAACATAGCTTGAATAGAATAATACACGCGTGCATGGATTCCTTTAAGCAGGCTTTTAGGCATCTTAGTTTGGTGTGGAAGTGGTTATGGGTAGCTTATGACCAACTAATATAGGTAGCTAGTACATATGGGGCTGTGCACAGGGGGCTATACATGGGACATTTTTTGTTTGCCAATATGGGGCTATTCATAGGAAGCTATGCATAGGGGCTACCAGTAAATATGGTATGTCCATAAACTATGTCATCATGGTGACTTGCAATCCAAAAACACCATACAAAAAGAGTTGTCATTGGAGATGGCAATTTTTTGGCAGCTAACTCCAACAACACCCGTGCAGGTGCATAACCTCTTAGTGAGCAAACAAGCCAATCTAGACCCTAGGAAGTATTTCTACAGTAACCACATAGTTAAAAAGTGGAATGCCCTGCCCGAAAATATTAGAAATAGTGGTTCTGTTGGTATGCTAAAAACCGCCTTAGATAAATATCCCACATTGAAAGAGCATCTTGTTTATGGGTTTTAGTTTGTATCATGTTGTATTGATGGGACATAGCATTTGCTTTATCAAGGCTATTTGGTAGTTCACACACCTAAAGCTTGTATGGCCTTACGACTGTTTTTGCTTGTATGAGTGTAAATTAGTTTGTTTGTATCTGTGCTATATGGCTGGTGTTATCTTTGCTGTGTCATGTCTTCGACCAGTAACCATTGATTGATTGGCAACAACTGACAAGAAACTGACAATCACCATATGTTTGTTGCCAACACACTGACAACAATGACGCCTTGGTGCAAATATGCGAATAAAGATTCAGATGATCAGACCACACATTACAAATGTTTATTTATCATTTACATGACCTGGAACTTACATCTTGAAGGTTTGGTTCAGGTTCGATTTGGCTCTGATGGCGCATTCACCAGACGTCTGTTACATCCGTAATTCCATCCGTCCATCCATCCGTCTGTCTGTCAAATCCTAAAACGTATCTAGGAGTACACGGTTGTTTGCGGTGTGCCATGTACTCCTAGATACGTTTTACGGATGGACGGACGGACGGACGGACGGACGTGACGGACGTCTGGTGAACGCGCCATGAGGGACCCGGTTTGGGTTCGGATTCGGATTTTAGGAAGTCCCCGATCCACTGGGCTTATAGAAGTCCGTGCTTTTTCAAGGACTCCTAGACGCTTTTACTTTCAAGGTGTCCATGGAGTGAGGCGTGGACGTGGGGACCTCGAGGCTCGAGCTCGAGGTCAAGTCGGGAACAGACCCGGAGACGGGACGGGACCGCATGCATACGCTGACGGGACTTCTATATTTGGTGAATGCTATGCCAAACTGCTGCATCGACTGAAAGGTTCTGATGGATCCTTCGCTACCGGTAGCTCTGTACCTGCCTCCAGATGTGGCGGATCGAGCGCCTTCTCCTGCAGTGGTGCGATGCTTTCGATGCCGACGGGAATTGCAGTCGAAGGAGCTGCTGCTTTCGCACATCGCGTGGGATCACCTGCAGTATGCTCCTTACCAGTGCTTTTATTGTCCCCTTCAACAATCTACCGATGCATCAATGAGACTGCATATCAAGGAATCGCATCCAAACCAGCCGCTGAAGGTATTATTACCGTATTTTTGGGTGTATAGCCCAAACAATCGAGAGGGTCCAATGGGAGATTATACACTGGGAGCATATACAATGGGGGGGGGGGGGGGGGGAAAAATATGGGACAAAATATATGTTTGTGAGTGTGAGGAGAGGTGTGTAGAGGCATGTTTTTGAGGTCAAAAGTACGTGTTTTAGGGCATAATATAGCATAATCGTGGTTAAAACAGGTTGTTCTAGTATAAGACATGATCAGCTAAGCTTATAGGCATTGTCGCTTGGTGTAGGGTAGCTATAGCTAGCTTATGATCAGCTTACATTGGTAGGTCAGCAGTTATCTTACAGTACATGGGGGTTATACACCAGGGGGGATATACACTGTGGACAAAATTTATGTTTTGCCAATGGGGGGTGATACACTGGGGGGGGGGGGGGGGGGGGGATATACAATGGGGGATATACACCCAAAAATACGGTATACTATGTCCAACGATGATTTTCTGTAAGGAAACATTGTCTTATACAATGTATAGTTCGCGTGTGTGCATTGGTATGGAAGAAATACTTTTTTGCAGATGATTTACGAAGTTGATGAGGAGAAGGACAGGACTGTTGTATTTACAATGCTACATTCACTACAGTTTCAAGCAGAGGAGCACGGAAGTTTGGTAAGTTGAAGAAAACGTATCCTTCGGCTTGAAGACAACCTACATACGTACTCCTAAGTATGCATGCACATTGTGCGTATCATTCGGCTTGAAGACAACTTACGTACTCCTAAGTATTCATGCACATTGTGCGTAAGTTATGACATAGAATTGTGCAACTGTTTCGCAGCTCCCATTTATCGATTGACCATGGTTGCACAACCGTTCGTCATCCGTCAGTGAGGAGCGAGCGCAGATTCGATGTGCGTATAATATTTGTTGGATGACTGGGCTAGGATAGCGTGGATGGATGTGATTTCAGGATAATTCCTATCAGTCAATGTTGGTTGCGCCGGACAGCAATTCTGACTCGGATGATAGTCGCGTATCAGTGGAGTCCTATTCGCTCTCCTGCCCAGCGAAGGCAGCAGCGGAAGCCGTCATCACCACACTGCATCCGTCTCCTCCTCTTCCTCTTCCTCCTCCTCCTCCTCAGCAGTCCGTAGCAGAAGACATTGGAGAGATAGCTGCTGCTTCAACAGTGAAAATTCCACCAACAGTTCCAGCTACAACTGCTACAACTACCACAGTTTCAATCACGAACACGGTGGCAACGACGAATACTATCGCAGTTGAAGAGAGACAGGATGGCGACAACAATGATGAGGAAGCTCCGGAAGGCTTAGAAGCAGTGGCGTTCATTGTAGGCGGAATGGAGATAGACGAGCAGGAACGAAATCACGAACTCGCACTGTCTGCTGTCTCTCCGCCCAAAAGCGCCGACACCAGACGCCGAATGAGCTTCTACGCCGAAGAACGACTAGCTTCTCTCAGCTGCAGGACTACAACAGGAGTGGCCGACGCGGTAGAATACTATGCACCGATTCTGTCGCCGTCGTTCAGTACGGAAGCTCAGAAGGACCGAGAGGAAGACAGGAAGCGGACTACTGTAGTACTGCGCGACCTTCTGGTAGTGGTTCCACGATTAGAAGACGTGCGAAATGAGTTAGAAAGCGTTGTTCACATAGCAGATCCGATTTCCGCCTCTGTGGCTGTGCGTGAAGAGGCCGCAGAGGAGAAAGCGGAAGAATCCTTCAACAGTAGGCCAGCAGCACCTTTCCAGCCTCCACCCTCTCAATTGGCCTCATTTTGGAATCCGAGGGGTGTCGTCAAAAGCGAAACTGCTGCTGCTCCGCCCCCACGCATTCCTTCGCCCTCTGCTTACGAACAGGTTTCCTCTTCCGCTCCTGTTGCAACGGCCAATGACAATGCTCTGCCTGCTGCTCCTCCTTTCGTCATTCCTCAAGTGGAAGATATCACTCCTCCATCATCCGTGCTGAACACTGAGTACAGAGTGTGCAGCTCGCCCATCTCCCCTGGAGCTGCAGTGGAGGAGAAGCAGGAAGAGCCGCAGGAGACGGAGAACAAAGCTCTTGCTCTGGCTGCTTCTATGGAAATGCTGGCACTCTTGCCGCCACCGGATAGTGTAGATGGTCAAATTCGAGCTCGTGTACAAGACTTTATTCTGCCGGACAGTTGGGTGCCGCCGATGAAGAGGGAGAGACTGGCCACGTCTAACAAAGCGCAAGGTAGTACTTCGGTATTACCGTATTTTTGGGTGTATATCCCCAGTGTATAACCCCCATTGGCAATTTAACATAAATTTTGCCCAGTGTATATTCCCTGGTGTATAACCCCCATGTACTGGAAGGTATCTAGCCTACCTATGTAAGCTGGTCATATGCTAGCTGTAGCTACTCCTACACCAAGCTACTATGTCTATAAGCTTAGCTGAGCATGTCTTGTACTAGAATAACCCTGTTTTGACCGCGATTATGCCCTAAAACACTTACTTTTGACCTCAAAAACATGCCTCTACACACCTCTCAACACATAAATTTTGTCCCGTATTTATCCCCCCCCCCCCCCCCCATTGTACAGTATATCCCCTGTGTATAACCCCCATCAGACGTCTCGATTTTTGTACCCAAAACCCAAACCCAAAACCCAAAACGTTCGAACCCAAAAATACGGTATTTAGCATTGATACAATAGCGTAGCGTAGTGCCTGGTTTATAAATCATAATGAAACGGTGGACAGTGGTATTTACCTCCGTTCACATAGAAACATGCACTCCTGGACAACTGGGAGCACAGAAAAGTGCAGTTGGCTGCATGTACTCATAGAAAACGGCGTAAGTTGGCGCCGTCAACCTTTTCTATGTGAATCGCTTGTAATGCCTGCGTATTGTCTGAGTACAATACATACATATGTAAATCCAGAAAATTTCGTAGTCGTTTAATTTTCGTACAATTCGTACAAAAAAGATTGTCCGAAAATTAATGGATACGAATTTTTACAATGGTGAACCCCAAAAATTTCACTTCCAACCAGAAACCACACAAAATGGCCTTCGTATCCTGTCCAAGACCATGGTGCCACTTCCTTGTACGTTCCTTCATCTTCCCTCAGTATATAGGCTACATGCACAGTACTGTCCGTCGGATAATCAATGCATTTGGTACAAACGTTTGCTCATATAGTGACGTATGCAATTTTTTTGCACTTGTACATGGTTGACCCACCATCCTGTACAAAAATTAATGGATACGAAACAGGCGACACCCTCCCAGTACGAAATTTAAAATAGTACGAAAATTTCTGGATTTACAGTACATACATACATACATACATACATACATACATACATACATACATACATACATACATACATACATACATACATACATACATACATACATACATACATACATACATA
Organism: Epsilonema sp. ZAB3_2; assembly: GCA_030247985.1. NCBI lineage: Eukaryota > Metazoa > Nematoda > Chromadorea > Desmodorida > Epsilonematidae > Epsilonema > Epsilonema sp. ZAB3_2. The sequence continues at coordinate 18,190 of JASAMW010003933.1, forward strand.
CATACATACATACATACATACATACAGTACGTTGGAGGTGCGTTCTACGGTACCTATGTACAGTAGGTGATACGTGCGGTCTTTGTCTTTGCAGAGAATAAGGAGGAAGAGGGGGTGAAGCCTCGTGGTCGAAAAAGTGGCGCTCTTCCACCAAGAATCAGCAACCGCCCAGACCGTCTCGCTTCTTCATCCTCCACGCCAAAAACAGCGGAAAGTGAGCATGCCGATTCGGCGAAGAAGAAGGAGGACTCGGAATTTGGTGTCACTCTTCTTGGCAACTCTCCAATGGTTTGTGGCATGCTAAACACTGTGTACAAGACTTTGGATGCAGCGATGGAAAGAAAAAGGAAACTTGAGGAGAAGAAGACGGATGAGATGGCCATAGTGTCGCCGTTCTTGGAGCGGGAAAGAAGCGAGAGTAATTCACCACCTGCTCACCTGCATACCACTCCTGGAAATGTGATTTCAAAGGAAGATGGAGAGACAAATCAGAAAGAGGAAGGCATGAGACTGAGAAAGAAGCGGAGTTCTGTGGCAGCGCTAATTGCGATGCAAGACGAAGAAGAGGAAAAAGACGACGAGGAGGAAGAAGAAGACAAGAAACCGAAAAAAGAAAGAGGGAGAATCGCAAAGAAGTCCTTCTCGAATGGGGGTAACAAGGCGGGGCGGTTTGTGAGAGGAAGAGGGCGAAATAGAGCAGAGTATGTCCCTCGGCCTATGCGGTGTCAGCTATGCAAAAAGGTTGTCATGTCAGTTGGGAAGGGGAAGCACGTTTGGGAGAAGCATGTGAACGCCAAGTATGTGTTCTGTACTCTCTGCGAATACAGTGCCAGCAGTACGAAACCCATGCGGAGTCATCTGATTGCAGCTCATGCATTGTCTCAAGAACAATGTCTTGGTTCCTATACTAAGCGGAAGTCAGAACACTTGCAGCTGTTTGAAGAAATGCGAGTGAAGTGTTTTCCGGAAAACGCTGAGACAGTGTCGAACAACGAGGCGCAAATGCGGCAACGACAAAAGACCTTGCGTTTCTGCTCGGTGTGCAACAAGACGATCTACTGCAGCGGCGGCTCAGTTTCATCCAAGTTCTATTTGGATCGTCATGTCATGAGCGTCCACTTATGCAAACCGATTCTGTTTTGTAAGATCTGCGACTACTACTGTTATGGCGACCAGTCGAACATATCGCGCCATTTGCGAACGCAGCATCCCGATTCCGGGCCTGTACAGGCTAATTCATGGAATAAGTTCGAGCAATACGCGTCGGAGATCAACACTTGGAGGGAAAGATGCTTTGGAGTGGAACCGGAAATACCATCCACGCCTGTCAGGAAGAGAGACGCCACTGGCAACTACGCCCGATCGAGAGGAAAACGTCAGCGAAGCAGTCTGGAAGTCCTCTGCGAAATGTTATCAAGGAAGCCTCAGGATTCTGCGCAGAAACCGCAAGAAGACACGATTTTGTCCCAGATTCCGGCCAAACCTCCCAGTAATTCGCCGACAATGGAGGAACTTCCATCGAAAGAGGAGGCTAAACTGGATGAGGCCGTCGCAGAAATTCTCCCATCCAAACCCGCGTTTGAAGGAACGCAGTCTCCTAGGGAACGTGCCAACTCCAGCCTCAGTTCAAACTCCAGCGACTATCGAATGGCGACAGAGAAGTGGAAGGAGGAGTGTGAGTTGTGCGGAGAAATGACGAGCGCTCCATGGAGTCACATCTTGAGGCGACATCTGAAGAAGAAGCTCTTTCACTGTCCCTATTGTAGCGAGAGCAGTTCGATGATGAGAGAGGAAGTGGTGGTTGATCACGTGAGGAAGGCGCATCCTACGCAAAGGCTGCAGGTTGACAATCGCATGACGGAGTTGAAGCCGGAGATGAGCGCCATGCGAGATCGCTGCTTTCCGCCTCAACGACCGCAACATCCGGCAGAACGGGAAAGCCAATGGGGAGATTTGGTCAAAGTGACGAAGCAAACAGCAGCACTCGCATCGACAGAGCAAAAAAGGCCTCCCAAGCTTCGTGCAGTAGCCTTTGCAGCTGACTCCCGCACTACCCTCCGGACAAGAAAGGGTGGAACGGATGCAGTAAGCGCCCAATGTCGGGTATGCTTCCAGGTATTCCATGCGAATGGAAAGTCTAACCACGTCCTTGCTCACCATTTGAAGCAGACAATCTATCAATGTCCTCTGTGTCCGCGTAGCGATCGCTCTAACTCGGCAAACATCAAGTCTCACATAAGGAAATATCATCCCGATAGCACAGACGCCCAGCCCATCTCGTTTCTTGAAAATTATCGCGATCAGATTACCGAGTGGAAGCGACGCTGTTTTGATGAGAAAACTTCGCCGCCGTCACCTCCAAAACCGACCGACGAACAGTTCACCAATCAGTCAACCACATATTCAACGGATGCGATTTCCACTCAGCCTGCCCATACAAACACGCGAAATCGGTTGACAACTTCTGCACCAAGCGCTGATGCAAAACCGGCTGCTTCTTCAAAGACAGCAGTCACCGCCGTGGAAGAAGCCCATCCAGCCACCAGTGGAAGCGTATTCAACAGCGTCACTTGCCCTGATTCTGGTATGTGTATTGTGCAATGCTCTTTATTGCGTAAGTTACGCACAGTTCGTTTGTACTGTATGTATGGGTTCGGTTGTATGTATGTATGCACATGCAGTTGTTTTGTTTAGTGTCGGACGACTGGATGTCTCATTTGGAGAAGGTGTGTCGCGCGTGTCCGCGTCCGAGGTGGCAAGACGGCGATGCTCCAGTGCGCTATCGCACGCCCGCGTCGCGGTTGGAGCACGTGCTCAATCGGCATCTGCGTATCAAGCTCTATTTCTGTGGCTTCTGCGCCTTCAGTCACTACTCCAGCGCTGAAAGTGTACTAGAGCACGTGGGTGACGTGCATCCAACGCTGGACGATCGAGACGACAAGCTGATTGACAAGTCGCTGGATCATGTGGAGGATATTCGGCATATGCTGCAAGCCTGCTTCAGCAAGCGAAAGAGCTTCGGCGGCGTCCAGGTCATGCGTCAGTTTGCGAAGAATATTCAGGAGCTGAGAGAGAGGAAGAAGAGGGAGGAGGAAGCGACGGCAGCCATGCAACAGCACAAAGAGGAGGAGGAGGCGGACCGACAGGAAGAGGAGAAGGAACCGGAGAGGAAGCAGTGTCGCGACTGCCAGAAGATGATCAGCCTGGAGAATATAGAGAAGCATCTCTACCAAGTGCACTTGAAGGAGATCGTCGTACGCTGTCCCTACTGCGACTTCGGAGCCAGTTATGATCCCGACCAAATCCTCTTCCATATTCCGGCTATGCATCCAGGCGAGAAAGAGGCGATCTTGGACGACAGAGACAAGTGGAAGTCCAAATTGGCTCAGTTGAGAATAAAGTTGTTCGGCGGATCTCCATGAATCTTTTATTCGAGCAAACTTTTAGGCGCAGTAGTATGTGTGTGTCTGTTGTGTACTACATCCTACGCATAGTTTTGGGTGTTCTCTGTTTTCTAAATGATTTTGCGGTTCGTGTGGTCTTGTGGTGGTGCCGAAAATGGGTACCGTCCGTCATTTCTTCAGCCGAATATGATTTTCTACTATTTATCGATTTCAACTGTTGCCGTTGCGGCACTTGTGATAAGAATTATTAGGAGTAGTTTTTGGGTGACATATGTGGAAAACTCTCGTTAATTGCAATTGTAGTATTACTGTACGTATTTTGCATATGAAGAACTGTTTTGTTGTGATGGCTTACTTGATGAAATACACCATTGCTTTTTGCCGCTAGGTAGTTGGCTTGTCGTTCAAGACTGCTTTGATGCAACTGCTTGCACCTTGCGGCAGTACTCCTGGCAAGACTACAACTACTGCATTTGTTTTTGACGACGCTACAATATGCAAATTAATCCGAGTCTGGGACCCCCCCCCCCCCCAGTGGTGCATTTTTTTGTTTAGTTTATTGAAACTGTGCGAGTGGAAGAGGCGGAACAGAGCTGAGCTCGGTTGGGAATTTCAGAGGTGAAGGAGAACGACAATGGCTGCAGCTTGTCAAGCTGGATTGTTGATTATTCTTGGCGAACCTCTCCGGCCTGATCACCCGCAAGAAATTTTGCGGCAATTATCTGAAGGTAGGCTACGAGGCTATTTATACCTGCCTGTGTACTGTGTGGTGCTTGTGCACCTTGTATGCGTTCGTTGCAGGCTTGCTAAGGTTAGAGGAATTGGAGGATGGTGTTAGTTGGAACACGGAGTTGCGAAACTTTGTCAATAAGAACGTGCCGCCGGCAGAGCTGTCAGAGAAAGGTATATCTGTATCTATGACTACTACATGGACCACCACGTCCTGGATTATTGTATTGCTCCTTGGTGATGCATTGCAGATGGGACGGTTCTGCGACTGGAGGGTCGCGTTTGTATTGAGGTGGTGCTTGGCGGGTGCTGTGAGTCATTGCGGAGCTGTCTGCGTCGCTTCTTCACGTCGAATTTTCGCTATCGGCACATTATTCACGCTGGGCCTATTGTGGAAGGTAACTTCTCACTGCTTCAGGTAGCCGAACAAAACCTGAGGCGCAAAATGCCAAATTCAGCTTTTTTCCTGCCACCTTACCGGCATCTCTTCATATCTACCATACAGTAATTTTGCGCCTCTGGCAGCTGAATTTTGGGGTGCAAATGGAAAACTGGGGCGGAAATGCGCCTCAAGTTACCACGTACCTAACCCCCAGTATGCGGCTTGAGGCCTATCCAATGTACAGCGAATGATGCTTGTAGGAACTGGAGACTGGTTCCTGAAGGACAATTTCTTGAGGATGGCGGATTTTGCTCAATGTCTCCATCGTGACGACGTGTCCTTAGCTCTGAAGACCTTGTATCCTGGATCGCGCACGAAGCTCTGCTGTCAGTCGGAAGGCGCTTGGACAGAAGCTGGTAAGAGGTGCCAGATCCGCTTTCCGTCCATCCTTTTCTTGCTTTGTGCCTGTGGTAGTAAAGAAATGCCTCATTGACACCACCCAGTGCATGCAGTTCGTACATATGTGCACTATGTATGTACATACATAGCACACACACACATTATTGAACTGAGTTGCAGGCGTGGCCGAATTTGCACTTGCTCGAGACGCTCCGTTTTCCTTGAATGGCCCTCCTAGCCAAGGGGTGACGCTGGACGGCGCTTCCGACTTCTGCACTTCTCTCTCCTGTCTATTGGAAGGCTGTAGGACGTGTGTGGAAGCGCTGATGCCTGCGTCGGAGGTGCTGGGCAACGTGCCTATGCAGCGTCCCACACTCTACGTCTTCCCCGCTGGCGGAGGAGAGGCGGCGTTCTTCGGCCTGGACGGATATCACCTCTTGTTGGATGCCGGTTACGGAGTACGTCCTGCCTACTGGCGCATGGTCCGACATCTTAGCGGTGGACTGGACGCTCTTGTGCTCACTCGCCTCAGTCCCCATAGTCTTTTCTCAGTGGCCAATTTTCTGCGCAGACTCGCTACTGCCCATTCTCAGGTATTGACTTTCCAGTGTTTACATGAATGCAGAAATTGCGACGGTACGCTTTTGTAACTACAGTATTCCTTGCTTCCTCTTTCCAGATACCGCCAAAGATCCGCTGCTTCTTTTCTCACCTCGCCTTCACTGGTAAGGAGTGTGGAGCGGCGATGTCAGGTGCTGGAGAGCGGAGGAGTTGTCGTCTGCTCATGTCGCTGATGCAAGAGGCGGAGGAGTTGCGCGGCCATCTGACTGCGCTCGGCATCCGTCCCCACCCTCTGGCTCAGACAGCTGGAAGCAGACATCAGAGAGCGGAGCCGCTGTCCTTGTATCACAAATTTGGCCAGGGCCACCTCTTCATGTACGTTCTGCATCCGACGTCCGAGAGCAGGGAATGCAAGAGCCTGTTGACGGCGTGGAGCAAAACGACGAGGACTACATCCGCACTCCTATCCGCGCTCGCTCAGTGTTCCACGGCTCTGTTGTTGGTGTGGCAGTCCGTGCAGGAGAAGAAGCCAGTGCGCATATTGTATACGGGCGGCTGTTCGCAGGAGAAGCTTTTCGCTGCTCTGGAGAAGATGAAGGGGTTAGACTGGTTGAGGGTGAACGCGACAGAGAAGAACTCAGTAGGCAAGGAGAAAGGCGGCGGTGACTCGAGGAAGGGCAGTGTAGCAGCCGTCGGCAGTGCGAAAGTGGCGACAGGAAGAGCGACCGCTGCTGCAGGAGCTGGCAAGAGCAAGGAAGACAAGACGAAGACCTCGACGTCCGTCGGCGGAAGGAAGGAGGTGATGGGAAGAGCCACTTCTTCGCGTACGCGTCCACCGCTCAGTCAAAAGGAGGTCAGCAAGAAGCCGGTGGAAACGAAGAAGCCAGGCAACGCGGCTACTACTGGAAGAGCCGCCGCATCTGCTGCTGCTGCTCCAGAAACGGCGAAGCGTCAGAAAGCTCTGCCTCCGCCTCTGCCGCCGCGTCCCAAGGCAATGCCGAAAACGACAGCGCCTGATGAAAACACGCCTCAGAAGGTGCAGCAAGCTCCCGTCACTCTGCCGCAAGAACAGCCCAGCGTTGGTGCTCAAACTGCTGCTCCACCAGTCACAAGGTAGGTACAGGGTGGTTTTTTTCTCCTATACGATTTTGACTGCCAATTTCAACAGGTTACACTGCACCGATTTTGCTCAAATTTTGCCCACGTACAGACGTGGGCCTGGGGGTGAGGGGGGGTATGTTGAACGCACCCCCACCCCTACCTCTCCATACCCCCACCCGTACCCCCAGGAAAAATGAAAAGCAACATACCCCCGCGTACCCCCAGAAAAAAAACAGCACTACGTATCCCCGCCGCGTAACCCCAAACTTGAAATCAGCAGGTTGTCTGCCAGGACACGTACCCCCACCCTTTTTCCTCTGGCTTACATCCATGCTCAGACTTTTTACACACTCCACAAAGTGCATGCATTCTCAAGAATTGTTGTTTGTAGTTGCATAATGTAGTGAATAGTTTTATATAATGGTTTATCCCTATCATTCTAGACAAGTTGCTAAAGTATTCAAAAGTGGAAATTCAATTCGAACACATACTACATACCACTCTTATCAACCCACCACTGCATTTTGTATAAATATTACAAGGTGTAGAATAATAAGACTGTTGCACTGTGTGCAAAAAATAGTGCTCATTTTTTTCTGGGGATAGGTAGGCCTATTGTATAGACTTTGTGGGGTTATGTAGCATATCATTTACAGTTGGGGGTACGTAAATATGCTGGGGGTATGTGAGGTTTTTTTCTTGGGGGTACGTAAAAAATCTGGGGGTACGTGGTCAAAAAAATTTTTTTGGGTGGGGGTACGCAACACCCCCCACTTTTGACCGCCTGCATACCCCCACTGACAGACCCCCACCCTCAAAACCGTGCCCACGTCTGCACGTATTCCCGAGTGTTTACCATTTACTTGGTAAAAATTTCGAGTTAAAATGCCGCACCGGTAGTGAGAATTACCCCCTTCCGTTCAAACCTACAATTTCGAGCTTTTTCAATGCACTTTTTGCAGCCAATTGATTGGAAGCGTCTTTTTGGAGCCCAATGCTCTTTCCTAAGGGCAACATAGTTTCAGCAAGATGGAATCTAAGCCCTAAACAGCCAGAAAACATTGACAGGGTTGATGGCATTGCTTGGAGATTGTGTCATTTCTCAATAGTGCTGCTCATGTCTCATCAGTGCTGCATCTTCAGCTAATAAGCCACAATCACCAGATTTGATGACTCTCGATATTCTTTCTGGGGGTGCAAAGACGGAAAGGGTCTTATAAAGCCGCTTACCATTCGAAAAAATGTTGCAGTATTGCCATTTGTCATGTTTTCCGAAAATTTTATGGAAGAACTGATAGCAATAGTGGAAAATTATGGTGAAACTATTGCAAAATTGTGACTTCATGTTCTCTGCTCTAATTCTTACTACCGGTGCAGCATTTTAACTCAAAATTTTTACCAAGTAAATGGTAAACCCTCGGGGATATGTGGGCAAAATTTGAGCAAAATCGGTGCAGGGTAACCTGATGAAAATGGCAATCAAAATCGTATAGGAGAAAAAAACCACCCTGTAGTAACACGTGTTTCCTTGTGGAACATTCGTTCGTACTGTACGTATGTATGTACGTATGTACAGGGTGTTTCATAATATACTCTCCGGATGTTTGTGTCTCTATCTCCACAACGGGGTGTCATTTTTAAATGCGGTCTTTTGCAATAAGTAGCCAAGGCTTCAACGTTTACGCGTGCAAATTTTCAAATTTCTAGGCCAACAGGAAGCGGCTCAAAACAACTCAGAAAGGCTGACCTCAGAAATCGAGGATTTGCCTACTATTGTACCACAATAAAGAGCATATTATACCATCCAACAGGTAATACGTTTTCAAATCCTGTTCAATATCCTATGCAGGATGCGACAGAACCAAATCTACTGCGCCATTGTGAAGAAAATTAAAAAAACTCATCCTTGGAGTGCAAACTTCGCCTTAGCCTGGGTTTATTCCCCATAGTGAAAAATACGTAAATTTTTGCGTCCGAAAGTTTGAGTTCATAACTTCCTCGGTAGAAGGACTGCAGGGCTGAAATTTTGCCTGCACAACTGTAGAAGCCTTAGCTACCAAATGTAAAAGAGCGCACTGAAATCGAACGCTCGGATATTGAATGAGAGGCACAAACATCCGGAGAGTTTATTATGAAACACCCTATATGTATGTATGTCTGTATGTATGTATACGTACGTACGTACGTACGTACCGTATGTATGTATGTATGTATGTATGTATGTATGTATGTATGTATGTATATGTATTGTACGTACGTGAGAGGTTGAATAGAGCCCCATGAAAGCGGCCCCATGAACTGTAGGTGCGCATCTCATGCGCCTGCTTGTTTGAGCGCTGTAGCGACCCGGCTGTGCTTTCTAGGACTGACGCAGGAACGGGGTCTCTGTCGATCGCTGCGTACTCCACTCCGAGCGGTGGCGAACTGCGCAGTCCGCCTTCTAACGTGAGCGCGCAGACATTTCGGACACCTGATTGGGCATTTCTGGAGAAAACAACCGGAGGAGCTCAGCCGCAGCTGCAGTCGAGTCCACCACAACCACAGCCACCCGAAGGGATGACGGTGCCGATGCCATCTGTTGGAACTTTCGCAGAATTTCGCGATGTAACGAACACTACGCCGGAAACAGCGGAGTCGCTTCATTTCCCAACGAGCGCCCTGGAAGATGGTACGTTGTTACTATCAATGTACAGTATGCATCATCTACAGGCTAGTGCAGTCTACACACGTAGGCCTACCTGTCTATGTACAATGGCTATGCTACTAAATATGCCTGTACGAACGAACGCTGTCCACGTACATTTTGTTTGCGGTGCTTATGTACCTTCCTATGTACAGCATAGTAGTACCAGTACACTTAGTTAGGTGGTGGCCTATGCTATTGCAGAGACGCTGATGGACGTTGGAGGAATAGGGAAGGCGGCAGAAAGTGTGTCGGAGCTGACGCAGCAGTTTGTAAAATTGTCCACAGCGGAGGAGCCGGTGACGACGCCTCCACCCACGCATCCCCCGCCTCCGCTACCCCCCACTATTCTTCCAACCCCTGCCACACTGGAGCCACAGCAAGAGAAGAAGCCGCCGCCAACCAGCTCAGCCCACGTCACTGTGCGTCAGAAGACGGCAAAAAAGGACACGGACCCAGCACCGAAGAAGCAGCAGCCGAAGGAAAGACAGTTCACCACTCGTACTGGAGCTGGGCCTCAGAAAGCTAGGCTTCCAACAACGGGAGCGAAGTCTAGCGGAGGCGTGAGAAAACAACCGCCGGCGCTGACGACTCCGATCGCAGTGGACGTGGCTTTCGTGGGCAAAGACGAGGGCGGAGTGTGCGCGGACTGGTTTCGCCTCATCCGCGCGAAATACTACGTTCTCAATACGGCCAGCTTGTTGGATGGGAAAACGCTGGAGGCGCTGATGGAAGGGAAGCGAAGTTGGGCAGCAGAAACAGTCACTCTGATCCCTACGAACGACGCCCTGATTTTGCACAAATGGATGGAGGAGAAGGCGGAAGAGCTGGAACAAAATCATATCGAAGTGGCACCATCGGCTGAACGATGTCAAGTCAACTTGGGCCATGGGGAAGACCATCACTGCCTTGCTTATCGATTGGAGCTTTAGACGTGCTCAAGATAAGGCTAATCATCCGGTAATTCCACAATATTTCGCTACTGTTCGTTCACACTTGTGCTAGATGCCTTATTTTCTCTTTTTGTCTCTTTCAGTTAGCCCTATCTCTTTCAGATTTGTTTGTTCAGTCATACTACTTTCGGTAATCGTGCAGATATTTGGTACTACTTACTCTCTTTTTCTTCGTATTTGCTAAAAATGTACGGATCAGGCCGGTCGGTATTGCCGCCTGAGCGAGCTATGCTACGTTCAGTATGGTAGGTTTAGCTTCTTACATCATTCTGGCTTTACTCGAGCTTTGAGTAATGAAAGACGTGTCGTTAGTGCCTTTGATTGAATACAGTACAGCTAAACTTGTCGTGCACTTGCGTCTGCTGTCATATTTTATACATATCTAGGCCTGTACTGTTATTTTTTAGGAGATGTAGTCAGTTCCCTTGCATGCTCAGTACGCAGAAATGTATTTGATAAAACGCATTTGATATATATATATAAATATATATACAGAATGTAATGGTCAAAATCAAAAGTATGTTGCCAATATTATAAGCAAACTATCATCGTTCACACTGTCCACAAGAGCATCTGGCAAGAGCTACCATAAGCAGCAGAGAAGCGCAACCTTTATTCATGGGGGTATTACATTACAACCTTGCATTGATACCTCCAGATATCAGGATGGTTTCTCCAGTGATGTAGGAGGCGGAAGAAGAGCAAAGGAAGGAGACTGCGCCAGTACAGTCTTCTGGCCTACCCAGACGGCCCATTGGGATCATCTTGTCCAAGTACTGTTCTGACTCAGGCGACGGCTTATCCCATAACTAAACAAATACTGTACATAACCATTATTCGAGCTCGGGTACATACATTTATGACATAACAAATGAAGTGAGAATGCATCAGGTCTGGGTCGTACCGCTTTACTGAAATCTGTTTTGATAATGCCAGGCGCGATGGCGTTCACACGAATGTTTTCCGATGCAAGAGTGATAGCTAGAGCTTTCGTTAGGCCCAACAACGCCGTTTTCGTCACTCCATATGCTCCAATTCCCAAAAATGGAGTGTAGCCTGTGACCGATGTTACAAAAATAATGTTGCCACCACTGAAACGAAGACAGAGCGCACAAAGGCGACGGTAGGTAAGGTATTGTACCGACCGATACGGACCTTAGCCTAAGGTACCGCGGCAATAGTTTTGCATGTGCCGCTGGACCGGCGGTACTCCGTTTTTATGTACATGGCCGATGGTACATCCCGATGTACAGTACGTATGTGACCGCATGCAAAACTGCCTCGGTGCCGTAGGCTGTCAGTATCGGTTAAGCGGTTGTACATTGGGAACGCGAGATGTAGAAAAAAGAGGCATACAGGGTAAGCTTACCCGACGGTTCGCATATGAGGCACCACTAGCTTTGACAACAGGAAGCCCGATTTCAAATTCACATCAAATATCTGAAACAAGCCACGCTTCTGCAGGCGAAAACTAATTAGTGGGTGGCTGCTATGGATGATGCATTCTCGTTCGCAATTCCTTACCGTATTTACCGGTGCATAGCCCCATGGGGGTATGCAAAAATTGAGAGGTCCCATATGGGGGTATGCATAGGGGGGGGTTATGCATTGGGGGGGGGGGGTTATGCATGGGACATTTTTTATGTTTTTGAGAGGTGCGCAGAGGCATATTTTTTAGGTCAAAAGCACGTGTTTTAGGGCATAATTGAGGTCAAAACAGGGTTATTCTAGTACGATACACCCCCAAGCAGGCTTATAGGCATCTTAGCTTGGTGTGGGAGTGGCTATGGGTACTATATGACCAGCTTACATAGGTAGGTTCAGGTACTGTACTGTACATATGGGGGTATGCATAGGGGGGGGGGGGGGGGGTTATTCATTTGGCATTTTTTAGGTTTTTGCAATATGGGGGTATGCATTGGGGGGGGGGGGGGTTATGCATTGGGGGGGGGTTATGCACCGGTAAATACGGTATATCTTTCTGCTGGTAACTTAGTGTCTGGCGTCTGCCTAGCTGCAGACAGGTGGTTGTTTGGTACCTTGTCCCATGTTTCCTCTGGTATCTCCAGTAACGAACCGAAATGAGGATTAATACCAGCATTGGAGACAAAAATGTCTAGCTTGCCAAACTTCTTCACCGCCTATAGTAGTAATAAATAGCAACATCAATACTGGGTAGGCCTACGTTCTAGAGTTACAAAGCAGCGCAGTGTTCATTCGGCATACATGGTCCACAAGAGCCTGCCTATCGTCTGCCTTTCCGACGTGACAGACGACTCCTTCAGCTGTGAGCCCTTCTGCCCGCAGCTTATCTTTGGCCAACTCAACATTCTCCTCCTTCCTACTGCTCACCACCACTCGAGCACCGTCCAGTCCCAATCTTCGAGCTATCGCAAAGCCAATCCTAATCAGTTTACCACCAAACTGACTACGAACGACTGCAGACAGTACCAATGATGCATACCCAACCAAGCTGAGTCATCTGACTCTGTACCAAGTCAGTGCAATGTACGTGCTACGTACTAGTACATAAGCTTACCCATCAGTGGAGCCAGTAATGATGGCAACCTTGCCAGCCAGCGTCATCGTCTAAACCAGAATGTTATGGAATCGGAAAAACACCAGGCAATATAAATGGAGCCAAGAATGGTTCACAATTTCAACAAATTGGACGTAGCAGTACCGTCTCATGCCATCAGCAATGGACAACACACTCACTCATGGTAATGTCTTTTTTCGCACAAAATAAACTCATACTCCATTGACAGCATATAAAGTTGTTCACGATGACATGCAGCAATGACAAAGAAAACCTGCAAGAACAAAAACGTGAGAAGTAATGGACCTACTACGTGAATAATGGTGTCACTGATAATAATATTCCGAGACAAAATGAGCTGAATGTTACCACCGTTATGTATGACGCTTGACGAAGAAAGAGCTACTATACACAAAACACACCCTATTAAATTCTGCTATCGGTATCATCCGAGTTTCACGAACATCTACATGAAAACAATGTAGTATAGTAGCAGTTATCATATCCACGAAACAAGGAACGAGAGGCCCAAACTAAAAAGAAAAACAGAAACGAAAGAAGACGAACACTGCTGACACCGAAAAACCTATCAATGCTCCGCTCCCTCCTGCCTGCGGCTATCACAAAACGTCATTGTAGTACAGTAGAAGTAGCGTACGTACGCATTATGTACGTAGTTAGTAGTGTACACCACACTGAAGGGGAAAACGGCTAATCGAGCGCTTGATGGTTGGCGAACAAACAGCTATTGCACCACTTGGCTTGTTCCTCCAACGACCACCCACCAAAGTCAACAACTGAACAATCTGACACGCTATATTTTACTCCTTTGCGATCTCTGAACCTCTCCTAAGTGCAGTATTGTCTGGTCTGCAGCCAGAGAGCGAGCCAGTCAAACAAAGTACATACGTTAGTAGGAAAAGCATAGCATGATAGCAAACCCACGTAGTAGGACATCGCCGTATGTATTACATAGTGAATACGAGCCTACAGCGCAGCAAGCACATCTATGCAGTAACGACCATCCAGCCGAAAAATTCGCCGGAAAGGAGTTAGAATAAACAGTTCAGCGTTGGTTGGCCTTTCCAACAAACATAAGATTTCTGATGGCCGGCTCGTAATATGCTGCAGTAGTAGATACGTACAGTACATTCTACAGTGTTCATCCGGGGAGCAATGGAGGCGTCGTCTTCTGCAGCTGTTCAGTCCTTACATACAGTATGTACAGGATGGGGGAAGGGGGTGTAGTTCTGACGCTGGTTCATATACGGTTAGGTTTCTGTTCCTGTTTCTTCCGTATCCGTTTAGTTCCATCCGCCACCGCCCAACTTGGGCTGCTTGCCTTGATTGCCCGCCGCGCGTCCGTCGTTCGGCATCAACGCTGAAAAGCACACAGAGTGACACACTGTACAGCAGCAGGATCGTTCCTCTGGGCGGGGCAGCTACATAGTACGTACTCGGTCAGGATGTACACCCAGCATAGACACGGTGTGTGGGGAGTGAGTGAGTGGCTTACTTCCTCCGGCTCCGTATCCGTAGTTGGTGATCTGGGCGGGCGAGTGTAGCATGGCCGCGCTGGGATAAGCGGCTGTCGGATACTGAGGATGAGGATAGGGGAAAGCCGTGGCGGAGTATCCAGCCGTGAATCCGGCCATCCCCGGCGGAGGCGTATTCACATTCGCCAACTGCTGCTTCGCCGCCTCGTAATTCTACACAGCCACTGCTCTGCCTACATCAGTCTACGCACCGACTTGGCTTACATGTACTGTATTGTATGAACGTCGTAGGTTACCTTGTTGTTGATGGCGGGAGCTCCTGCGTATGGCTTAGCGGCGTCTGCTCCGCCTAACAGTGCCGCTGCCTTATTCGCCGCTTGACTGCCGGCTCCTCCAAATACCTGCGGCGCGTTCTTTCCGTCGTCGCTCGTGTCGTAGCCAGGAAGGCCAGCTGAACAGTGCATACCGTATAAATACTACTATACTGCCGTCATGCCTCACCCTCTCTTTACTAGTACTGTCGCATACGTACATACAGTGCTTATGTGCACAGAGTAGGGTGGTACCGAGTGAGTAGGGGTGCGCCTGGCTCTTTGGGAAGGTGGGCGGGTTGGGCTGGAGCATCATGCCGGCGTGTCCCATCATTCCGGCGGGCGTGGGGCCGGGGTACGCAGCCTGCATGGCGTTGATGAGCGCCGCCTGCTGCACAGTGCTCTGCGAAGGCGGCTGCGTGAAGCCGGGCGGAGGAGCCACCGTCGTCGGCGCAGACACCTTGCACGCGTCCCCTTGGCTCAACACTGCACACACACAGTACACTCCTCCGATACAATACTGTTAGCTGTAGGCAGAAGAGCGCTGAGATAAGAAGTAGGAGTAGGTGCGTACCGTTGGTGCTAAAGCTGGGGACCTGAGAGCTGCCGACGCTGGACACCTGCGGCAGATACTGTCCGAAAGCGGAGAAGTCCATGGTGGCCGGACCGCCCGCAGCCATCAAGAAAGGACTGGCAGTGGGCAGCGCCTGCAGCATCGCCTCCTCCGGCCGCGCCGGGTTCCCGTACAAGAACGGCATCCACATTCCGCTGTACATACTCGGATTGCCGCCGCCGCCGCCGCCCCCCGACATGGACGTAGCGCCTCCCCCCGGCTTCGTCATCACTACACACACACACATCCCTCTCACAAAGATACAGTATCCCCCGCCCCGTGCTGCGCAGATTCTTCTCCGCGTTTCATTCTCTGAGTAGACTGCGCAGCACGGGAAAAAGCCCAGAGACAACAAACTCTCGCTGGACTGTAATAGTAGACAGAAAAGGGAGGCACTTACGTGTGCTCATACCAGGTGTGACCACGGGCTTGGTGGAATAGGAGTTGCTCGGAGGTGGCGCTCCCATAGACGCAGAGTTCCAGGAGGCCACGCCGCCGCCAGACCCGCCAGGTAGAACAGCATTCTACACACACTTCCCCTTCTCCTACTGAGCCACAACACATGCACGCGGTACGCGAAAGGATCGAGACATCCTTAGGCATACCATAGGCATCAAACCCCGAGCGGATGCTAATAATGCTTTGTTACAAAGAGAAAGTCGATAAAATTTAGTTGCTATTGGCGTGAAGGGCAGATGGGAGACTTACCAGTGTCTGACTCTGTTGGTTGACGAGGCCGAGCGAGTCGAGAGCACTGGGCGGCGCCGAGTCGGAAAAGGACGGCATACTAACACCAACGCCTCCTCTGCCAACGCCTGAAATACACAGCAAACCAGTGTTCATGTCACGGTAACACTGCATCACGATCCACCGCGCCTAAATTACGAAGTGTCGACTACCGTATTGAAGTATATAGAGCAAGTCTGGCAGTGCTTACTAGAGGAGAGCTGTTTAGGCGGAGAAGACTGGGAGACGACGGCTGCTCCCGACATCCCCAGAGCTGGTGGCACCACGGGAACAGACTCCTTGCTCCCTCCCACATCCGGCGTCACCTTGGGCTGGAGACCAGAGAGGACAGAGGCCGGGCCGTTGGACGACTGAAAGATGGAGACGGCCGGCGGAGGCTCCTCCTTCACCGCGCGCCCTCCGAAACTGCCGGCGGCCAGCTGCAAGCCGTCAGTCAGACTGCCGCTGGAGCTGTTCATCAGATCATCATCACCCATAAAAAAGAACTGCATGTCCAGTCCAGTCGCCGATGTCTCAAAGTCGAAAGGCATCTCAACCTGAAGCCAAGACACAACTCCAGTACATGCTAGGCTAGAAGGTACACAGGGTGTGTACAAAGCCTGACACAAAGCATTGACGGAGTGTCCACGCACCTTTCCCTTTTTCTCGTCTAGACTAGAGGACGTGGTCAGGACTGAGTCGGTCTGCTTTCCAATCTACAACATAACAGCAATGAAAGTAGGGTAGAACACAGCGCATCCGCCTCTTGTAACAGAGGAGACTGACTCACTGCTCACCCCGAGTTCATTCTTGAGAGTGTTCGTTGCTTGCTGAGTCCAAGTGGCGGCCGCGGTTCCCGTAGATGGCGGAGAGCCAAAAGAAATCGGCGCCAAACTACAAGCAAAAGAAAGCACGCAGGCTGTTGGCATTCAGGCGGCTCGCTCTACTCTGCTTACTTCTCGGCTGCAGACGCGAACTCCTGTGGCGCAGCGGTGGTTGTGCTGGCTGGCTGTCGGGAGACGGCGTCCTGCTGTATCTGCTGTGCGATGGCTGTCGCCGGACTCGGAGATTTCCTGTTGGCCGCATTCGCTGACGTGAACACCAACGTCTTCCGTTTCTGTCATTCAAAAGGCAATGTTGCTTTCGCGACGAGCTACTCACGTATGTAGGTAGAGCGAGTCTGCTTACGGTACAGTATGTAGGTGTACTGGACGGTGTTTTTCTCACCCAATCGTCCGCGTCTGAGCTCCATTCGTCGACAGCTGAGCTATGATTGGTGGGCGCTGCTTGATGATTCGTCCACTGCTTTTCCGCCCCTCCTGCGCTCTCCGAGTCTCCTCGGCCTCTTCCGCCTCGCTGCTGTTCTGCCATTCGATTGTCCCACGTGTTACTGTTGAAGTTCGGATCCGTTCCCTCTGTAGCCATGCGATTATCCCAAGCTTCAACAAACATAACTGAACCTTCGCCCCAAGCAATACACAATGGAAAAGAAAGCGAAAACGCAGCAACAGCAGTAACTGCTTACTGTTAGAGTTGCCACCCTGCCAAACTCCGCCAAAGTCGCTCCCGTCGCGCGACCGACCTCCTCCTCTGCAAAGACCGCAAAGCGTGTACTACAAATACGCTGTAAGCACGGAATAGCTGCGTGTCCTGTACCTTCCTCTGCCGCCTCTCCTTCCATCTCCCATGCGCGCCCCTCGGCCTCCTCCTTCATCCATATGATCGCGCCCTCCTCCTCCTCGCCCTAATCAACAAGTCACGTAGCAGCTTGTAAAACGCAGCTGGTAGAGCAGTGTGCCCCTTCCTCAGTAGCGCGTACCTCTTCTTCCTCCCCCGCCTCCGAATCGCGGCGGTTGGTCGTTCCTTCCGCCTCCTCCCCTTCGTCTCCTTTGCTCTTCTTCCTCTCCTGTGTCTGTCTGCTGCTGTTGAGCAGCCGCCCTCTTATCCTTCTTCCGCGTTTTCGTCACCCATTCACTGTCCTACAGCACATAGCGGTTGGTACACGCTGCTATGCACCACCGTGGCTGAGGCCTTCCTTACCTTAGTCACAGATCCGTCGAGAATGCGATGCACGGCTGTATCGATCTCGTTATCACAGTCGTGCAAGGCCATGGTTGCCACTTGCTCTGTGCACTTGGTTGCTTCCATAACCTACACACCGCCCGGCTTTTACTTATTATAGTCGGTCTACTGAGAGAATGCGGAGATTTCCCAAGTCACGGAACGCATTTCACGCAAAAGTTCCCTCGACTTTGAAAATCTCTGCATTTTCACAGAAGACCGACGCATGATTCATACCATGGCATATGGGAGTTATTTCCGAGCTGTTACTTACTTTCCTTATGTTATCCCGCATTTGATCTGAGTCATCATTTCTCTGTGTCAACCTCGCCAAACGCAACTGCTCATTCGTTGCCTACAGGAAAGCAAACCACCAGTTCGCCGGTTCTAACACTCACGATTAAAATTCGCACAGTAAAAAACTGAACCTCAATGCTCAATCTCACCACAGGACGATGACTGGTTGGCCCATTTTGGTTTGAACTCGCCTCCGTATACTTTCCAGTACGCGTCATTACTACCACCTCCCTGAAACAAAAGAGAAAAACAACAATATTCTGTCCATGAACAATGACGCGCGCGAAATGACGAAATCAAAATTGATTACAGCGAGACATATTCGGTACAAACGCAAACGAAAATGCTATTTCTTCAGAGGATAAAAAATGAATTGTTCACTTTTCCATGGCACGCACAAAGAAATGCTTCATCACCTATATTCTTCGAATTCGTCACGGTCTTGCACGTCACAACCTTTCCCACAGACTGATCGCTCCGCTGGTGGATCGATCGGTCGATTTCTATTCCGGACGTCGGTGGTCCAGCAGACTAAGATGTCCATACCTGCTTCTCATAGACTTTTTTATTTACGGACCAGTTAGTATGTGTTCCCAAAATTGCAATTCGTGCAACATTATTACAATTTACATTTATCCACGACCCTTCCTTCCGTCTTTCCTTCCTACCATACCCACTCACAGCATTCAGCGTCCGTTGCGAGTAACTTGACATCAAAGTGACAAACATATTATTACACACCAGCAAAACTAACAAACAAAACAACAACGAAACTGCCAGCATCACCACCAGAGTTTCTTCTTCACTGGGCCCGCAATCGTTTGACACTTTCTTCGTCCATTTCCAGGCCGTCTGCTGCCCTTTTCGCAGCTTTCAATTTCTCTACGCTCTTCAGCGATTCATCCTCTTTGCTCATCTCGGCTGCTTTCCTCGTATCCGTAATCAGAAGAAACTCGTCCGTATCGTTGGGCAACGTGTCTCTGAAGAAAACACCACTCACGTATCGCCGACCACATTAGTCGTAAGCGTGTGTACGTACAGTGCTGTAGCAGTCTACCCCCACCCCACACGGCGAAAGGCTTACGAGTGATGAACAACAAGCCGTAGCTCGTAATGTTGCATGAAGTCGTCGCAGAGGAGAATGCTACCATCTCTCACTCTCACTTCCGCCAACTTCTTCTCAGCAAGATCTGCAACCGCCGTATTCGCATACGCAATCGCATACTATTCGCAGCTACCAACTACCCTACTGTCGCCGTAAACTGCAGCTAGCTATTAGTACCATTGGTTTCCCCGTCTTCGCTAGATACGATCACAGCGCCTGATCCATCAGACACAGTCACATCAGGCGCCACCATATTCAGCGTCTGCTTCAGCACCTGCACTGCACACTATCCAGTATCATCCATCCATACACCAATGTCAAACAAAATAGGTACTTATGTAGTACGCGTAGCGTACGCACTGGCATGTGTATGATTAAAGAATGCGAGCAAGTCAAGGAGGTGTAAAGAAAGTAATTGCTTGCCTTTTCCTCCAACGCCTTCACAGTGAAAGAGTTGATATTCAGCTTAACGCCAACTTCCGGTTTCTCAGAGCACACATAACAGTGAGGGTTCGGAGGAACCAGCGAAGTATCAGACAACAGCTTACCACGCACCACCGGCTTACGCACTATGTACATCTAAAACACCGAGTGAACCAAAGGCGCCATGTACAGTATGTGCTAAAACGTGATACATTCACTAAGACAGTACACAAACCCCTTTGCAGTCCTTGATACGTCCAACAAGCACTTTGATAGCCTCCATAACGATCATGCCAGCAACGACGGCGTTGGTAGTGGCAATAGCCGGAATAATATTACCCGCCATGGATTTGATCTCGAATCGAGATTTCATAGGCAACTGGAAGATGAGACAGCGCAGATTAGCGCAACAAGCCACGAAATCCATCCCCACATCATCATCCTATAAAAGAAACACCTCGTATTGGTATTCGTCAGCACGCACGTTTGTAATAATAGCGAGTGAGAAGTGAAGCACCTTATCCCAGACCAAGACCGAAGCTTCGGGTTTGGCGTCCAGTTGTCGCTTCAGCTCCACCACAGTACGAAGAAAGAGATCCCTGCATTCAGTAGGCAGCCACACCAACTGATCTCTCACTCTGGCACCCATCCCCTTACTCGAGCCAGCAACTGCAACAAACATCTCCTCGTTATTGATATATCTAGCATTCGACGTTTGTTAATGGCTATACAATTCCGAAAGCCCCAGGGCAACAAAGAAGCACCGGGGGACAAGGGAAGGGGAAACAAAAACCCCAACCACCCCAAAACCCCAAAAAACAAACAAAACAAAAAACCCCAACACCCAAACAAACCCCCAACACCAAAAAAGGTACTGGCAGCGTACCGTCGTCAGACAGTTTGTCCCACTGCAGTGGAGTTGGAGGCGTTCTCTTCTTCCACAAGTTTCCCATGCTCAGAAGGTACTGAATATCTTCGTGAAACAGCTATAAAGCATCCATCCAGCGTCATCCCGTCCTTCCGCTAATACTGTACTACTACGCAGAAATTAAACATTCTGTACATAAACGGTACACACGACCGCCGACTTGACCGCGCGAAATCGTCGCGTTTCCCGTCACTTTCCGCCGAGGATGGCGGAAAACGCTAATCATAAAAACGCCGACCGTGGCGGAAAACGGAAACCGCCGATCCTTGCGGAAACAGCGGCCAATGTGAATGCGGCTTTGAAGCGCGACCTTGTTGAACAGTTTCTCTGGCTTGTATTCGTTGGCGGCAGCCCAAGCACGCGTGGATAATCGTTCGATCACTCCTCCTCCGCTCCCATTCTCTGCTTTTTTCTCCGCTCCTTCTTGTGCCTCTGGATCAGCCATATCCGGTGACACGTCCTCGTCTATATCCGCCTCACCGAACAACTGACTGATATAAGAAAACAGTACAGTATGTACATACGCTCACACTCAATAAGCACAGAGAAAGAAGTACAGGACGCAGGTTTATTGGCGCTAACGTGCGTGTGCATATGATAGGCCTATATGGCCGTATGAGTAGCTACTTGAAGAGATGCTTAGCCCAGACAATGCAGTGAATGGGCTCTGAGGGCGTGTTTCGGATGGTGCAGCCGGGAAAATTCTTCTGCGCCGGCTTCGGCGAACATTCGTAGCACTCCGTCACACCCTGGACACATTCAATCACATTTCAGCACAATCAAATATGGAGCACAAATGAGAAAAGAAACCTTTTTGATCAGCGTCACTTGTCCAAGATAGCCAGCGGATCCACTTTCCACTAGGGGAATATCAGCAGCCAAACACATGCGATTCACGTGATTACGAGCAGCTCAAATCATACAAATTACCATCTTCATTACAGTTGCCATCTTTAGCACATGAAAGTAGTAAATCAGAACATACAATAACGGAAGAGGGCTGCACACGCATACTATTGTATATACTCTGCTTTACCTCGATTGTCCAAAGCACTCAAAACGACGGCATACTGCTTGAAGAAATTAACGTCATACTCAACGCTGCAAGTATATTTATATGTAAGTAGGTACCTACATATCAATATGAAGAATAGGAAAAGAAAGAGTGTGGAGATTAGAATAAAGAGTTCAGAAGCACGGCTATTACAAGCTGACCTTGTGATGCTGTTATGATACGACTTGATCTCCACTGAAGGAACGAAATCTCTCGTAGCTTGCGCCGCAGTCTGCAAGACAACACTACGAACATTGGAACTGTAACGTACGCACGTACATATGCACAGAGGAAACATATAGTTGGTGCACAATGCGTATATTTTTAGCCACAGACATCTGAATGCCCATGAGCAGCTGTGAAGTTGAGGACCATGTTATAGGTACAACACGAATCACGGTTTATAACTTTACAGATCATGTCCATGGAGATTCACTATATGGCTAAACCACGCACACAGCAAAAATATACGAACCGACTGTCAACCACAAAGAGGTTACTTCGGATTTAGACTTTCCAACGTGCTGCTTGTGAAAGAGAAATTGGCGATTGAGATTGCTCACATCGATCGTGTCCAAATCAATCTGAAATAATTATATCCATGCCGATGTACAGTACGTACGAATGCACGCACGTACCCCATACGTATCCACAAGGTTACATGGTGTACCACGTCTAGATGACGAAATCCAGTGAGAGCGAGATTCTTGAGAAGCTCACAGCCGATGCCTCCGGCTCCAACCACCAGAATACGAGACGACAGCAACTCCGGAGTCAAACACGCCATACTGCTCCGCTCTACATCGAACAACAGTACAGTACACACACATACACATATCCATCGAGTACGTACATGCATATGCATGTATACATACTACATACCACATGCAATTTGAGTAACAGCAGACACATCGTCCACAGAAACCTGTGTTTTCCAGTCCACCGCTAATGATATGAGTCAGTCAGTTTGCTGCTGCTCGGGTAGAGTCTTCTTTTCTTTCCTCGGCCGATCATACACAAAACACAAACACGAACTTTTCCCTCCCTCCCTTCTTTGTTTTTGCTTTCTCCGCTATGTACCCATTCCTACCTCTGGTCAGATTGTTTGCACATAAAATATGAGGTAGGTCCAAAAAATGGCGTCCTGCTTGCAACTGCGCTTTTTACGCAATTCGCCGTCGGACTCCTACCAGGAAGGAAAAAGGAGTCGCCCACCCTTCCACAGTCGGAGATGCGTTCATATTGTGCCTATGATTGACTCAAGATGATCAGAAGATGAATATTCTTCCGAAGAAGCGCTGGCATGTGCGCACAAAGGACAATGTAGCCAGAGTACGTCGAGATGAGAAGAAGGCGGAAGAGGAAGAGAAGCGAGCACGCGATCGCATCGCACTTGCGGAGAAGGAATTTCGTACGCGAATGTTGCGAGAAAGAGCAGCAGAACAGCGAAGCAAAGAAGGACTCACCGTCGCAACAACATCATCCAATACAGAAGCAACAGTAGAAGCAGCAGAAGAGAAGAAAGCCGACGAAATCTCCATTCAGAGTGCAGATGGCCACGTCAACTTCTTCTCTGACTTGGAGTTACAGCAACGAACATTTGGAACAAACAAAGAGCATGAGCAAGAGAAAAAGGAAGAAAAGGAAGAATACGAGAAGAAAATTGGCCTCCTCAAGTACTTGGGCGAAGGATCCACGGAATATATGAAGGAATTACCCTGGTGGGCCAAAGCCCCGTCCCAATTGCGCAAAGATACAGAGAAGAAGGAGATGAAGAAGCAGGAACGGAAAAGGCCATCAGAAGCGAGTATCGTCACTGTAACTGAGGAGAAAACACCGAGACTTGTACCACCGAAGAAGCAGAGCAGCCAATTGGAAGAGAGAAAGGAGAAGAAACAGAAACGCAAGCATTCTCATAAGGGAAAAAAGAAGAAGAAGAAGAAACGGAGGAGACGAAGCTCTTCGTCGGGTGATTCTGATGTGGAGGTACTAGTAGTTGGAGTAAAAAGCAGTTCCTCAGCTTCGACAAATTTGGAGCAGCTGAGAGCAGAGCGATTGAAGAGGGAAAGGGAAGAAGGACTAAGAGCGGAAGTCTTGCTGAGGAAACTGAAGAATCCAGGAGCTGATGCGGAAGAGAAAGAGAAAGAGCCCAAACAAAAGTACAACTCCCAGTTCAATCCGGAGTTCGCCAAACAAAATAGACCGACTCGAGAGATGTAGCGAAAGTTGAGCCGGGTACAGTGGGAGGACTGGAAACATGGAATGGAATGTCGTTGCACGATTGTACTGACATACTATAGAGTGTTCCATAATAAACTCACCGGATGTTTGCGCCTCTCGTTCATCAACGGATCATTCGATTTCAGTACGCTCTTTTACATTTGGTAGCTAAAGCTTCTAAAATGGTGCAGGCAAAATTTCAGCCCTGTAGTCCTTCTGTCAAGGAAGTTATGAAAGTTCAAACTTTCGAACACAACAATTCACGTTTTTTTCACTATGGGAACTAAACCGGGGTTAAGACCGAAGTTAGCATTCCATGGATGAGTTTTCTCACATTTCTTCACAATGGCGCAGTATATTTGGTTCTTCCGGGTCTTACTTGTGATATTTATCAGGATTTGAAAATGTATTAGCTTTTGGATGGTAGAATATGCTCCTTATTTTGGTACAACATAAGGCAAATCCTCGATTTCTGAGGTCAGCTTTTCTGAGCTATTTTGAGCCGCTTCCTGTTGGCCTAGAAAGTTGAAATTTTGTCTGCATGAACTTTGAAGCCTTGGCTACCGATTGCAAAAGAGCGCATTTAAAAATGACACCCCGCTGTGGAGATAGAGACACAAACAGCCGGTGAGTATATTATGGAACACCCTGTAGTTGACTCAGGCAGCGGCTGCTTGCTGAATGAAGTCGGTTTTATTCATACTGCTGCGGACATGGCAATGGCATACCGTATTTACCGGTGCATAGCCCCGGGGCTATGCAAAAATTGAGAGGTCCTATATGGGGCTATGCACAGAGGTGGGCTATGCATAGTGGGGGGGGGCTATGCATGGGACATTTTTTTTTATGTTTTTGAGAGGTGTGCAGAGGCATATTTTTTTAGGTCAAAAGCACGTGTTTTAGGGCATAATTGAGGCCAAAACAGGGTTATTCTAGTACAGTACACCCCTAAGCAGGCTTATAGGCATCTTAGCTTGGTGTGGCAGTGGCTATGGGTTTTTGCCGCTTCTGAATCCGAATTTTCGTACTCTTTTAAAGTACAGTAGCAGGGCCCTGTCTAAGCAAGGCTTATAGGAGGGGGCACATCTTAGCACAAAAATTGGTGTGGCAGTGAGCTATGGGTTTTTGACCAAATGCATTGATTATTCTACGTACAGTACATGCATATACTGAGGGAGGATTGAATGAACGTACATAATAGAAGTGGCACTATGGTCTTGGACAGAATACAAAGGTCGTGTTGTGTGGTTTCTGGGTGGAAGTAAAATTTTTGGGGTTCACCATTGTAAAATTCGTATCCATTAATTTTCGGACAAAATTTTTTGTACGAATTGTACGAAAATTAAACGACTACGAAAATTTCTGGATTTACAGTATATAGATAGAGCTTCAGGTACTCTACAGTTCATATGGGGCTATGCATAGGGGGGCTATGCATAGCCTGACACAAAAATCGAGAGGTCCACATGGGGCTATGCATGGAATGTTTGTGAGTCGTAGTAATTGAGTCAACACAGGGTTACTGTGAGATGGTACAATACATTGTGGTTGATGTAGGAGCGGCTATGGCAGCTTATGGGTTTGCTTGCTTCAGGTACTACCCAGTTCAGTAGTACAAGACAAATGGGGCTATGGGTTGGGCGGGCATTTTTGTTTTGCCAATTATGGAACAATGCATAGGGGGCTATGTACCGGTAAATAAATACGGTACTATACTATTGTAAGGTCATTTATTGATGAAATGACAATAAATTAGCGTTCAGTTTTTAGTATGTATACATGTAGGCCTACATGGAATTCGTGTATCGATTCAGTACTACTAGTACTATATCTTATCATCAGAACAATTACACCATGATATTGATTCGTATCAGGAGGAGCAAAATTGTCATGAGAGCGAGACTACTACTGGTGTGTGAACAAGATGGCAGTGATGATGCAGCGGTGAGAAAGTCGTACTTTGTGCCGTCAAAGTCCAATTGCTCATCCTTGACAGCTGACTGAAATGAGATGTCCACACTGATCTCTTCACATCTGAGCAGGGGTGGCAGAAATGCAGTAGCTAGCTGGCCAGTGTACAGTAGTTCGCGATCTGGTCCGAGTCTCAGGATTTCTCTGGAGATTGTTGGCACATGAATACCGAGCTCTTCACATCCGCCGTAGTTCGTTATGTCCACACTGCGATCCTTTCGCCATAACTCGGGCGGGCCACAACTGACGGCGTGTCGCAGTTTTCGAGTTGTACGACGCGATTCGGGAATCAGGCGCGCGCTTTTCGCTTCCCAGCTAACTTCCCACGTGTCCTTGGGTAAGGATGATGCAGTGGAGGGAAGCAGCGTGCTGAATGAGCCTTCCGCCAGAATAGTATAGGACGGATGGTGACAGAGGGGGTCGCGATAGTGGCGTCGACTGAGCGACCAGCTGCGCGACCGTCGCAAGAAGCGGAGTTGACGGTGGACGAAGCTGCCGTCTTCATGAGACTCGCATCGCGAACTGAGCCAGTTGCCCCACAGCTCGGATAGGAGCGAATCTTCATTAGCCAGTGGAGCAGAATGTCGCTTTCGTAGTAGAGGTGGACTCAGCTGATTGCTGCTTTTGATCTTCTCGCATGTCCGACATTCAAACACCTGACAGAAAAGCGTGCATTCAAGACGGAATGCATGATCGGCGGGGTATCGGACCCATAATATTTGCAAATACGTCATATGTTATGTTCCAGTTACATACACAATACATACTGTGCTTATATGTATGTAATATGTATGTATTGTGTGCATGCATGCGAATTTTTGGTTTACCTCGTCAACCTTGCGGAGGGGCTCCTGAAAGTGAATTGGCAGTCTGAATGTGCCCTTTGTGTCATCCCACGTTGGTACGCCGAGGAAGAGCTCTTTCACGAAGAAGTCTGTACTCTCCGGCTGTTCCTCTTCCATCCGAATTAGCCTGAGCTCCGATAGCGTGAAGTTGAGTGCATGAGCGCATTGAATCTCCTCTGTTTCACTGCCACTCACACCCGGGTCCAATGTCAACACCGGTGGATGGTACTTTTTGTTGTAAATGGCTAGCTTTCGGTACGGATCAAGTATTGGCCAGGGAAATTCCTTGTGTGGTTCTGGCCGACAGTGTTTCCTCAATGTCTCGGCAAGTTTCTTGGCCGCCGACCTGGTATATGGTATCACGGAGACCTTGTGCAATTCCCAGCTCGCTTCACTGCCTTTTGAAATCTGCCATGTCCGCGACAAATGTGACAAGCGTCCGTGCGCTACAATACCCATTTGTGGTTCGGAGCAATCGATATCGTCGTAAATAAACTGGCGCAGCATGAAGCTTCCGCTTTCGTAAAAGTTGTAGTCACGTAGGAGGTATGTTGAAGCGGGACGCATCTCGCACTGGCTGGAAACCCATCTTCCCTTCAGCTTAAAGGGAAAGACGGACTGGCGAATTTCCCGCTGCAGATGCCAAAGTTCCTGGGAACAGCCGCCATCAGGTGAGATAAGCAAGTTTTTGTTTGCACCATCTCCTGGCTGCAGTTGCCCTCGCGAGAATAACCCGAGCAGTCTGTTTTCTGCACTGGACGCAATCTCTGCAACATGAACGCCTTTTGCACTTCATCCAACCAATGCATTTTTACCAAATTCGTACAAAAAAGACCTTAGTGGTACATAGTTACATTAGTGGACGGACATGGACCGGTACAGGTCTGTCGCCTCGCTGTCGGTTCTCCAAACTACTACTCGAAATATGGATACATTAGGACCTAAGTATCTCAGCAGGTTTTGCTGTTCTTACGTACTTGCTAGTACCATGCTACATATACAACCATACAATCAATGACCATATGCGAGATACAGTATGTCTCAAAATATACAGTTATGTACAAGCTACGTTTTGGTAATGTCAAAAATATATAAGTATATGCTTTGGGCCTATACTAAGCCTTAGGGCCTATACTTGGGGCCCTAAGCCTATACTTATATTTCTCGTAATGTGGTCACAGCATTTTTTACCGATCCATCCTATGATGATGTAGCAGAAAAGTCTGCAGAAGAGATTTTCCATGGTTGATTTGCTCCTTAATAGCGGACCACTTGTACCTGTGCAGTCGACCGTAGTCTGACACTGGACAAAAAAGAGTGAACAAGCAAAGCAAAGTGGCGACGGCGACTGCTTCCGTTGTCACGAGGTCAGCGTCAGGCACAACAGCCAGAATACATCGAGGTAAAGGCGGAGTAAGGTGCCACACAATAATGACATTTGATTTGAGGTGTGAATGTGCGAATCCACCTGAGAAAACACGTGAAAAGGCGCTGGCCACGAACACACCGCAGACACGGTCAACATGAACGAGGAGTAAAAGTGGACATTGGACAGTAGTCTGTTGACACAATGCCATAACTTCTCCACCCACGCCAGCAGCTGTGGCTGTGGGAGCAGGCGAGGTGAGATAAGTGGAAGTGAAGATTGTGAAAATTAACCCCCATCAGGGAAGCCTAATGTCTCCCATTGTGTCGCTCCCTGTCCCCTATAAGTGGTTCCATTGTTCCACAGCAAACAGAAGACAATGTCTGCCTCTCGTAAACATCTCCACCACTCCTTCTTCATGCCATGCAGTTTCCTTTTTGGACAACGAGTGACCTCTTCATTTTTCTGCAGCAAATTGCCTACAATAATTGCTTGAAGCCCCAGACAGGTGACATTTGGCTGCGTGTGCATATAATGAAGTAACTCAAAATCCTTGGTAATATACGTACATGCCATCAGAACATCATCGGTCATCATCGCATAGCATGTAATTCGCGCGATAACGCGTTCAAATAAGACGCAATTTTCAAGACGCTATCCAAGATGTTCGGTCAACAATGTCAAGAAATTGACAAACGTGGCGTGACTGCAATATACGTAAATTTATGTAAATGACAATGCCACAAGGTAACAAAGACGGCAATAAAAAGCGACGAGTCGACGCACCGCAGCACCTCGCTCGCCGGCTCCGGCCCCTCCGTCTGCCTTGCAGCATCATTAAATGTAAAACAAAGACAACCAAACAACCAACAACCGAACAACCAAAAAGTGCCTAAATTACGCACACAAACAAGGGCGCCGACTGGACCTCAATAACAATGGGCAAAAATTAGCTCACGCCAAAATGACGCACTAGGGGGCATGATGGTTTTGTTTCTTTGAATTGTACCCTGTGCTTATTGTTAGTGCGATCCTCCACCTTCTCTATCCGTTACACGCTGGAATACTTGAACAGTCGCTATGGGGCACTTTTTTTACAAAATGTTATCAAAGAAAGCAAGTTGGGGTTTTCAAAATAGGACAGTACTTAGGGTTTAGGATTAGGCTTAGGCTGAGGCTTAGGTATTGGATTTAGAGGAGTAGGCCCAAACCTAAGCCTAAGCCTATGCCTACGCCTAAAGCCTCAGTCCTGTTCAAAGCCTATTTTGAAAGAGCACAACGTGCTTTCTTTGATTACGTTTTTGTAAAACAAAATGCCCTGTAGCGACTGTTCAACTATTTCAGCATGTAGCACTTGGTGTGTACCATATGGGGGCAGAGGAACACAGTAGGGACACAGTAACTTCCAGATGGTCTAACCAATCTGCTCTCGCAATCAACAAGCATGGATGGAGGAGAAAGAGGAAGTAAAGGTGGAAGGTGGAGGATAGATAAAGAGAGTGGAGGATCGCACTGACAATGAGTACAGGGTACAATTCAAAGAAACAAACCATGTGCGTCATTTTGGCGGAGCTAGCTTCAAGAGGTCCACACTTTTGGTTGTTTGGTTGTTGGTTGTTTGGTTGTCTTTTACAAATTACCGTCTGCTTGCACAACACAACGACAACACGAACCCATGACAGGAACCACAGGAACTGTACATACCACGTTGCACCACGTGTAGAAGGAGAAGGAAGGACTTTGGTAGAACGCACACCCGATTTCACGGGGACGACTTTGCTCTCTGGGATTGGAAAAGAATTTCGTGCCTAGTAGTCTCTGCCTGCCTGCTGGTGAGATAAGATCCTCTTTTCTCTAATATTGTACATGATATGATACTTTACTATTATGATCATAACCGATAAAGTGTGGGTGTGCTTGCAGGACGGTGCAGCTCAACTATGGAGGTAGGCCAGTGCGCGGAGCTGAAATGGGCTTTATTCTGCAGTGCGGCGCGCTCATACAAGAGGGAATCGTTGCTCAAGCCATTTCCGCCAATGTTCAAACAGGAAGATCAGAAGGATTTTGAAGCGCTGGTATAGGCTACACCTACACGTAATTGTGTGGCGTGGAGTCGTGTGACTGTTGAGTTGTATGGACCAGTAGCGTTGTCGCGATGGGAATTGTTTGGACCAGTTGCGTTGTCGCAATGGGGTTGGTGGATAACGACCCCTCGGTATTAGTGTTAAGTTTAGATAGGTGCCGACGGGGATGTGAATGCTCGGCCATCTGGGAGCGGAAAAGGAGCGAGTGGTTCGCTACACATGAGTTCCGAGAATTCACGTGCACTTTTGGAAAAACGGAGCGAGTTCGGTGCGAACTCGGAGATGTTACATGTTGAAGCATAGTCAGCGCTCCGAATTCTAAGTTCACGTGTGTAGCGCACCAGTGAAAAGAGAATTGACAAAATGTGACGTCGACGACCCCGCAGGTACCGATCCAAACTTTCACTACACCGCTGAGTCACTATCGACCAACGCAGTCGCGACAACGCAACTGGTCCTAACTGTAGTACGGAACGTAATTAGCGTATGTATGTAAAATGTAGGTATGTATGTTTAGGTAATGCGGCCTACACTATAATCGTGCTTCGGCCCACACGCTGTCGTGTTTGTTTAAAACTTGGGCATAACGATTCTTCGCAATGAAACGACAACAATAACGCGTGCGCAGACGTCTTCGTTTCGTGGCGCATGGGGGCCGAACCACGACTCATTACAGTTTGGGGGCGCTGTATTATATTGTGCATGTATGTGTGTGTATGTATGTATCTGTCATGTGTTGAAGGAGGAGTGTACGCGTGGAATGGCTTCGATCAGGGATATTGACTATGGAAAGCTGGGAAGTCGAGCGAGAGAGCTGCTTGATTGGGTCTTGTCGGGGGATGACGTCAGTCTCTGTCGTGTGTCACACTTGAAGGTATGCACATTGAAGGCGGACGCCTAAGAAGCAGGCAACCGCACTGCAACGACGTGGACAGCCACGGACGTACGCGGAGACAGTAGTTTGATGCCGTTGTATGCGTAGTTTGAGGAGTTGAAGTTGTTGGCGGGTGACGCAGCTTCTTCTTCGCCTCCTTCCCCCTCCTTCATCTTCGAGCTTCTGCCTTCCGAGCGGAGTCAGGAGAGGTTTCAGACGCTCAGACAGTCTCGGCCTCTCCTCTATGCATATCACGGCAGTCAACTCCCCAACTTCTACTCCATCCTTCACAATGGACTCGTCGGAAACCTCAACAAGGTAATTTACTCCCTCCGCATTCATAATGTACGTACGTCATCTGTACGGTAGTTGATCCACCGAGAGAATGCGCAGAGGTCTTCGTTATTGGTCAGCGAAGACCTTTTCCTTTGGAGAGTGTGTGTACAGGCATTTCCATGAGTCAGATTTTAGTGCTGTCAGGCCTCCGCAGCAGAAATCGGCGCATTCTCTCGCTATCAGTCATTGCTTTTGGGCTGTTTCTGTATAGACGTCTCTGTTCGGCGAGGGTACGTATTTGTCGAATGAATTGAGTGTGTCATTGAATTGGAGTCCACTCTCTGCTCCTGGCTCAGCTATTGTTGGTCTGGGACGCAAACTCAGCTGTGTCGCCTTCTGCGAAATTATAGACGATCCTCAAGGCGTCATTCACAGACAGAGTAAGCAACTTCTGACCCAAAACATAATCTTGCCCTCACGCACCTAACATTTGGTTTATACTGTAGGCTATTCATGCAAAAAGACCATCTTCTGATCTTTCAACTTCTCCGAGTTTTTCCCATCGCCGTCGCATCTATCGTGCATGTCGCGTGTACTGTAGGTAACAGGGTGTTTACCAGTAGCAGAGTTTGTTGTTTCAGACTCACCAAAGTCTTCGAGGAACTCGGTGCCTGAAAAGTATATGGTGGTTCAGAATGATTCATTGATTAGAGTCAAATATCT
This sequence comes from Epsilonema sp. ZAB3_2, assembly GCA_030247985.1. Classification (NCBI taxonomy): domain Eukaryota; kingdom Metazoa; phylum Nematoda; class Chromadorea; order Desmodorida; family Epsilonematidae; genus Epsilonema; species Epsilonema sp. ZAB3_2. Next base: position 50,314 of record JASAMW010003933.1, read on the forward strand.
TCTGGTCTACGCTGAGCCGCATCCCACCAGGTACGTCACAGCACTGATCAGTATATTTTCTCTACCAAGAGTACAGTAAATCAATAATGTGTAGGTCTGTAGCGTCTCGTGTGGCAGTGTGGTTGGGTGCGCATCGCTTCTGGTTGCTGCTGGCTGCCTATTTCTTCGTCCTTTGTATGGTGGGGTTGGCGAACAGTAAGGACTTCCATTCTTATATTCGACGCTTTAGCCACTACTGGCTCACTGATTACCATCACCACTCCCACTATGAGGATCACCGGTGACTTTGGCATGCGATTAGATAAATGCAATTTCGCGCAAGCTTTATACCAGTATGATGCTAAACAAAAGTATGACCAATGACTGCATCAGTCAGCGGAATCTGTATGCAAAGATGTTTACGTGTTGCGTTTTGTTCCTCACTACTGTGATCGATACGACTTGCAGGATATATTGCATCCTACATACTGTACATAGAAAATACTTTGTTTTGTAGCTTATCTTTGATTGAGTGGTTGCGTACGACATATGACCGGACGTAGTGCGTTGCGTACATACATAGATCAAGCTAGAGTCACAGCTTTTACTGAAGTCCAGGTGAATTGCAGAATTGGTGGAACGTATGCCAATACATACATACCGTATTTACCGAACCATTGAGAGCTCATTTATGGGGCTCGGGCTATGCATGGGGCATGCATGGGACATTTTTTATCTTTTGAGAGATTCGCAGACGCATATTTTTAGGTCAAAAGAACGTGATTCAGATCATAATTGACGTCAAAACAGGGTTAGTCTAGTACACTACACACCCAAACAGCCGTATGGGCATCGTAGCTTGATGTGGGGGTGGCTAATTTATGACCATTTAGGTAGGTGATCTTTGGTAGGTTCAGGTACCCTACAGTACAAATGGGGCTGGGGGGATGCTTTGGACATGTTTTATGTTTGTGTTGCCAATATGGGGCTACGCATGGAGCTATGCACTGGTAAATACGGTATAAAATCCTGCTTTGGGGAAGAATGGAGAACGTAATAAGGCCATCCGTGGCAGAAATTCTCCCCAATTATTTGGGTATTCAATACCTAAACCTTTTATTTGGACGTCCAATTTATTTGGTTTTTTACGAAACCAAAAAATTGGATGATATTGCATTTCGGTGTAACTATTAAAAATTAGAGTGAATCTGCCGCCTTTTTCGTTTACATTACATACTTCTTCCATTCTTCCCTAGGCAGAATTATATATTTTTGGTTTATGTACAGCAAGCAAGCATCAGAAAGCTCAATAGAAAAAATTTGAAACTTACTGTAGCGTTGTGTACGTACGTGTACTTTACCTACTGCATGGTTGAAACGGAATGCTGTCGATATATTCCTTCACATTTATTGCACAGCAGCATAACAGTCACTTTGACGCTGACCAATTCAATAATCTGGCAGTGGTCCAGAGATAATGTTGACAAAATCCGCATACCGTACTTGGCTGTTGGAATGAATATTTGCTTCCTTGAATATGAGGTCAACTGAAAAGACGATGCACCTTCCTCATCTGCGCTGGCTTTATAGTAGAATAGCGACATGGCGTCAGTTATGCATGTACACGTGTACTATTGTGTACGCTAAAACAATGAGCTGCAGTACCTTCCTTGGCAGAGAGTTTCTCGCCGGTGCCCATGAGGAGTGAGCGTAGTTCCTTGGCAGTTATGCTGCCTTTTCTATGCTTATCATGCATTTGGAATGCTGTCATTATCTCTTGTCGCGGCTTTTCTTTCTTCTGGTGCTCGTGCAATATCTCCAAGAACCGGGCGAAATCAATTTTCTTCACTTAATACGTAATAAGCCAATATTTTATTTTACATTTATTATCATTCCAACGTATACCATGGTGATTTCTTGTACACCCTTTGCTGATAGCCTACGTATTGGTTAGTCGCTTTACCTTTTCTGAAATATATTTGTGATTCGTCCACCGTCGGACTCTGTCCAACGCATCTCATGATGTATCGCAGGTGACCGGGATTATCCACTACACCTTTCTGAGCATAGAGGTAAAATGCTTCGCGATAATCTGAAACGCGCATGGTTCGTAAATTCATAAAGTAAAGACATTTTATCGCTATTACAATTAGTTACATCAATCCTGCAATAGCGTTACCATCAATATCCTTCTGCGAGAAGAACTGCGTCTGAAACAAAAGAAGCCCGCACACATACATCGGACATTTTGGCTATAATAGCGGTAGACTGCTCTTACCATGATAAAAAATTATCCCAATGATTTTCACTAAATTATATTTTCGACACAAATTCCCGTTCAAATGTCGTCTATAGCAGGTAAAACAAAATTGAATCAATACGTCTCCTTCCCTTTCCATACACATCCGAATATTTACAACCCAGTAGCAACCAAAACACAGGTAAACTCGTATACGCTGTCATATGTACGTACGTATGCACATCGGTGATGTCGTGTCGTTGACCCAAATGCCATTCCTGCCTCACAGACATCTAGAAGTCCGTGCCTGCCTCCTTGGTTCGCTTCTATTGACTCACTCAGCGAGTCCTCGTGTCATTCTTCAATGGATGTGGCAAACAGCGGGCTTTCAAACGTGAAAAATACACACCGAAAGTAGCCATTAAAGTTTACCGCATTGTAGCAAAAGCTTATTGCAGCAAAGCAATTGCGTATTTGCGTGCGCACAACCTATCGATCGACTCGTTGGTGACACTTGACCGCGAATGTGAAATGAAATAGTATACAGGTGGTAGATAGATAGAAACTAACGTACGTACGTAATAAATACTAAATAGCATACGAAACTACACCAAACAATCTGGATGGAGTTTAGCAAAGATCTTTCCAATGGTCTCTTCATTGAACACCCTGGAACGTCGACCAGTGATGGTGAGCAGTTCTTTCTTATTCACAAAACGTTCTTCTCTGTAGCTGCTGGAGCCGGCGAAAATGAGAACTCCGTCATTCCTCAGTTCTTTGGCCACAGCAGCTGGGTCCTTGAATGAGAATCCGTCGGTTAGCAGAATACAGATACGTTGCGTGACTGACGGGTTGGAATGAAGTTGGAAGTGTGCGCGGGCCAGACGCAGAGCTTCTCTGGTGTCCGTCGTTCCAGAAGAGTGAGTCAGCGTTTCCAGCGTCGACAGCACTGTCTGCTGGTCTGTGCTGGGATGCGACAGCGATAGCAACAGCCGAGACTTGCCCGGACCCGCGTACTTGATTAGGCCCACGCGGACCAGAGCCGAGCCCACGCGCAGATTCTGCACGATGCTAAGTGCCATGGCTTTGAGCATGGAGAATGAATCCTTGACACTTCCGGACGCATCCACCACCAACACCAAGTCTACCGTGCAGTTCTCTGAAAGATACAAACTTTTCTCGCAATTTTTTACCGTATTTACCTATGCATAGCCCCGACGGCAAAACCCCCAAGCAGGCTTATAGGCATCTTTGCTTGGTGTGGGAGTTGCTATAGGTAGCTATGACCAGCTTATATAGGTAGGTTCAGGTACCTTACAGTACATATGGGGCTATGCATAGGGGGGGGGGGCTATGCATAGGGCATTTTTTTGCCAATATGGGGCTATGCATAGGGGGGCTATGCACAGGTAAATACGGTAGTTTATGCATGTTCGGTACTATGCTGTACATTTTGCAGTGCACTATGCATAACTTGACACCTGTATATACACAGGCCTATGTATACATACTATTTTAAAAATATTATGTACACCGCGTACACGTACATAGGTATGACCGACCCACCTGAAATGCGTTCCAGTCCTTCCAAACTGTTCTGCAGTTCAACAGTTTCAATGCGAGCGTCCAGTTGATGGGCAAACTGAACGCCATTTTTGCCTTGAGCAAGTGCACATTCAGGTGGAGAAAGGAGTCGCCGCAGCTCGGAACTGAGACGAGCCAGGGAATTGTGATTGTAGATTCTTTCTGCCATCGAATCAGCATACAGTAACAGCTTCACACGATGCGTATTGGGCGATAGAGCAATCACATGCACCTCCACTTCCCCCTCCTTCAATTTGCGCGCAACTGCCAACGACTCCTGCCACTCCTCCTCAGATATCCCATCTGTGGCTAAGATGAGCACCTTTTTCGATCCTCTCCTTCCACGCATCTGGAATTGTTGTACAGCTTTCTCCAGTGCTTTCAGCATCCTCGTCTTCCCATCATCGCTATAGCTTAGATCGGACACTTGCTTCAGAATGCGCCCACGTCGCTGTCGACTGGAAAAGCCAGCCAAGAGATGCGCCTCACCACTAAATCCAATCACGCACACTCGAGCCAGGTCGGAGTCTGGAGGAATTGGCAAAGTCCCCAGTAAATCCAAAATGACTGATTTCTGAATTTGAAACGTCTCTCTGTCCCCCGGAGCCCGATCTATCACAACAGCTATATCCAAATATTTAAGGTTGCATGTAGCAGTAGTAGAGGTTGTCGTAGGAGTGGTTGTTGGAGTTTCGACTGTGCCTCCAAAGTCACAGTTGATGCCAAACGAGCCAACGATTTTCTCTACATCTTCAAGAAATTGCTGCGCCTGATGTTGCCGATAGATGTGTTCTATCCCCACGTAATGCATCAGCTCCGGCATGTAGACTTCATCACTGAGAGCGGCGCCAAAGCGATGAAATCCAACTGAATCCAATAAACGACTCGTTCTTAGTACAACTGGCCACGGATCCTGGGAGTTGCCATCGTTGAACAGCAGAAACAATGCAATGGCATCTGGCCGTCGACCTAGCTTGTAGTCACTGAGTGCTGCTTGGACGGCAGCAGCGGTGGCTGTACTTCCTCCGAGATGCTCAATGCCTTGCAGCGCCTCAATTACTTCTGCTTTGCTCCTACCTGGTCGCAAGGGTAGAATCATCCTAAAAGGAAGTACACAGAGTATGAAGTAGCTCACAGTGTCTAACAGTAGTTCAGTATTCGTACATACAGTAGACCGATGATAGACTATGTAAAAGTTTGATAAAGTTACGAAAGCTGGATACCTCGGAAAATCGCTGAATACCACCAATGATATGGCAATTTTGCCATCAGTCGATATGGGCAATCGGTCTATCACGGTTAGCGCCAGCTTCTTCTGATGCTCGAAGACTTTTTCAACGCTGGTAGACTGATCAAAGACGATTACCAGGTCGATGTCATGTTTCAGGCACGAGACAGGCCGTCGTCTTATGTGAACGCTACTCGAGCCGACTGATATCGCATCCTCTGCACTCTCCTTCGCTGCAACCTCAGTGGAGGCCTGTGTGCCAGTAACCACACGGATTCGCGGAGGTTGGCCAGCGATAACTTGTACATTATTCCTGGGTAGCTCACGGCACGAGAACTCAATTGCCAATTGCTGCAGCATATCAGGAATCAGCTGAGATATGCGTCCACCCAAATAGACCTTTTCCAGTGATCCAGTGTACATACGCAGTTCTCGAATGTAGACATCCGAACTGAATGTCATTGCGTATACACTGGCTCCTGTTGATCTCAAGGCTTCACTGGCGCTGATGACCTACCATACATACATGAACACATCATATGTATGCACATCCTCCAACATATAAATACGGAATACGATCCCCATACTACGTGTACCGTGTACGTACACTATGTATGTAGTACTTGCTACATAAGGGAAGTTTACCGTTTTGGTCCCAATCGCCCCCAGTAAAGGGGTCCCCTATCTCTAATTTTACATGCATCCTATAGGGGCACCGGGCCCCGAATTGGGAGAAAAACGACCACTGCATGGAACACGATACTCGATACCACCTTCCTCTACTTGCGAACTTTTTTCTTCCTGATTCTTGCGAACTTATGCCAATATTAAAGCTGGTGTAGTCTCTCTTCCCTTATGTAGTCTTGATAGTACGTATGTACTGTACATGCGCGTAAAGAATAGTTAGTATATGGGCAATTAGTACCTTTCTCCACTGATCCCTTGAGTTTCCCGAACTAAACAGCAGCACCATCTGACTGGCAGTACGATTCGTGCCTTTTGCTAACTCTTGAACGGTAAGAAAGATGGCGTCTGCTGTGCCAGCTGTGCCCTCCAATGAATTGATTTCATGCAGTGCTTGAAAGACTGTCTCTGGCTCCCGCAATGGGTCCAAATGCAGCTTGTAGTGCGCGTACTCATTGAACAGAACTAGAGCCACAGCAAGTCCGCGCCCACTAACAAGATAGAGTTGTCGCAGCACCTCTTTCGCTAGCGCTTTCTGTTTGTGCAAATCGACTGCATTCACCTGACCAGATACCTCCATCACTAGCACAATATCAACTTCCGGACTTTTGCATTCCTGACTTCTGACGTCGTGCTGGAATGACTTCTCATGGGGAGTTGAGTCTTTCTTTGGGAATGGTGAAGGATATGACAGTGTCGCAGGGGGAAGCGACCGGCTGTCTTCACTTTCAACAAGCGTGGAGTGTGGCAGAGCTGTGTCTTCAGTGGGCTTTCCTAAAACTGGCTCCTGCGATGCTGTTGCTGCCGAGACAGTAGGCGATGTTGACGGGACAGTTGGCGTTGTCATGGAAGAAGCAGTAGAAGAGAAGTCGTACTCTCCAGGTGATGCATTTGCTGTTTCACATTTAGCAACGACAGTCGCGTTTGTCACGTTTCCTTGACGGGGTGACAACGTACTGTCCTCTGCATTTACTCCTTCTTCAAATATAGCCCGCCGTGGTTCATCCAAAGTTCGGTTACTCACAGATGTGACTTGGGCAGGCGATGGTGTGAGCTTCTTTCTGCTCGGCTTTCTTTTTCTGGTGTACTTGAGACAGGGAATTGTATTGGTGAGCAAGCGCACATCCACCGTGAACAGCGCCAAATGTTTTCTCTCGTACACCCTGGAACTGCGCTTGAAGTTCGCCGGTATTTTGCCTAGCGATACAATAAGCGTCTCCATGCCATTGAACTTTGCATCTTCTCCAGCTCGAATCACATCCAGATCGGAAGAAAGGAGGATAAGCACCGGCCTGGCGCCTTCTTTTCCCATCTTCATCAACATTTCGACTGCGGTTCTCACCACTTTTCCGCTGTTCTTTGGCCGAAACCCCTTGGGTCGACGGGTGACAGCAGCGATGGTCTTTAGTAATCGCTCATCTGACAGTGTAGAATCCAGACTAACCACCTTAACCACTGAATCGGAGAAGTGAAGAAAACCGACACGAATACGTCCAACGCCTGCATCGAAGGTCAACAGCTCGTTCAATGTGTTCAACACGAGGCTACGGTAGGCCAGAAATTCCTGGTGGCCAGAGCCGGCGTCCAGAACAACGACCACATCCGTCATGGCAGGCTTACACTCCTTCCACTTCTCATACTCCTTCTTAGGCTTGGACGATGATGCCGTAGCTTCAGCCGGATGAAGTTTCAACTGGGCTTTCACTTTCTTTCCATCACATTCACTTACTGCAGTTGTGGCATTCTTTTCTTGAAGCAGCTGATGAACAGCAGACAGAATTTCTGGTGCATGTTTTTGCAGAAAAATGCGACCATTCTTGGCTCCAGTGTACGCCTGTAGTTCTGCCACTGCAACCGAATTGCTGAGGCTTACAGCAAACACTTCCGCCCCAGCGTCCAGTGGCTCCTTGCTCATTTTCCGCGTCACGGACCACGCATCTTCTGATTTGCCGTCGCTTATCCACACAATGACAGGCACAGAAGTCGGGTGGCGCCCCCTCTCTAATTCTTTGGCTGCCATCATTGCTGCCATGCCCATGGATGTACCGCCGCCTGAAGCAATATGCTACGTATAGGCTACTGTACATAGACATATTAGTCGCCATTACTCCAGAAAACTTGCAATACATACATGTGCATGTACATAACATACTGTACGTACAACAAGTAGGAGGTAGAACCTGCACATTATGCACACCTACATGCTATACCATGTTACATAAGTAAGCATGCATACCTATTTATGGGTGGGTACTTAGTAGGAGTAATATGCATACCTGAAATCATACTATACCATACCTGTATGTGTGAGCTCTTGCAGCCTGCGCCTTGCCACTATTTTGGATTGATAGGTACCGAGAGGGACTTCCAGAACTGGAATCTCATTGAATGCGATCACTGACACGGCTGTGCCATCCGTCAACGCAAAGGCCTCCAGCAGATCAGTGGCTAAAGCTTTGTGATGTTGGAATTCGTCCTTTGTGCTTTCACTGGTGTCAACGAGCAGTATCAAATCCAGTCGATAGCCATTCACAGTATGACATGTGGTCGAATCGTCCAATTCCTCAATGTGCAGCTCTGCCTGTTTGAACGCTGTTTCGTTTCTGAAGGGCTTCTCTTTAGCAGGACTGTCGAATTCAGGAAAGGGGGTCTGCTTCTTAGAGGGTGGTGTCGGAAATGGAAGACAGTATGTCTGCGAAATCAACTGGTCCAAGCTGAGAAACAGGTCACGTAGTTTCTCCCTGTTGTAAACTCGATATGGCGTTCCTGTGAAAAGCACAAGTTCTGGCAGGTACGGCGCATCTCCATGGGTAACTGCGAACACTTCAGCCCCAGTGTCTCTTATTGTTTCGCTGGTCACAACCAGCTTCGGCCAGGGATCAAACGAGTCCCCATCTGTCATAAGAATGACTATTGGCAATGCATTTCGGCGGCCGTGTTCAATCAACTCTTCAACCACACGCTGCGACCCCTCACTCAATGATCTCCCTCCATCGGTTGGTGTCAGCTTAGAGATAAAACGATGAGCTCGATCTATATCAGCGCCATCATCCAATGACACCATAATCAAAGGATAGGAGCTGAGCTGTGCCAACGAAAGGCGGTATTTTTTTGGCTGAGAATCACTCATTATCCACGTAATCAGTGCCTCGGCTAGCCTCCGATGAGCTTCCAGAGCTTCAAGACTTCCAGAGGTGTCAACTAACAACACCATATCAACTTGGGGAGTTCGCTTGCAGTTGGCAATATTTCTTGGTGTCAGTTCAATGCTGAACTTGCTCAAAGGTTTCTTAACTTCCGTTTTAGGTTGGCTTGTAATTGGTAGATCAGTTGCTTCGGCAGCATATTCAGAGGCGTTCACCGTGAGAGTTTCATTTTTAAACAGAGCATTAGCACTAGTCGGGTCGCCGCTTTTGGCTTCTGTACCTGAAAGGACAGTGGTGAAGTTGGCAAAAGCATCAGCTGCAGACGAGTCATCATTTTCTGCAAAAGTGGTGCCACTGGTACGTTCTTGAGCGGTCAGTGTCGTTTTTATGAGCCCATCGAAGTCAGCTAGAAATCTTTCAAATTCACCATTGAGATAGACGCGATCTCTGTGACGAGCTAATATTTCCAGCTCTTGCCTCGTAGGATTGTGAGAGTAGCTAATGGCAAAGACCTGAATATCGTACTCTTGTAATTTGGAGCCCGCTCTGCGCACGTCAACCCATGCATCCTGGGAATTTCCATCGCTGAAAATGACCAGCACTGGTGACGCGCCTTCTCTGCCTCCAATGCGAAATTCCTTCAGCGCCATGCGAATGCCCCACACTGAGCGCGTGTTTCCTGGTGAATATGAGAGTGCGGCAGTGGCGTTGATAACTTGATCAACGCTGGCGTCTTCCAGCAAAGTGACTGCTACCTCCACGCTGTCATTGAACTGTACCAAGCCCATGTTGATTTGTTCGGTCTGCGGCAAACTCTGGAAAAAGTCAATGGCAAGGGATTTATGCTTCTCAAAAGCAGAGCGCAAGCTCACAGATCTGTCCATGAGCACAATCACATCCAATCCATCAATTGTCCTCTGATCTCTGCTCTCCAACAGGTAATCAATAGAGGGCGATGAGGATGTGCGAAAGGCTTCGGCAGAATTCCTGTCATATCCAGCCATGGGACAACTGTCCACTGTGTACGTCAAATCTCTCATGAATCGATCATATTGGTTCCTTGGATATAGCCTGCTGCTGTGCAAGTCTGTGTACAGCAGTAGCTCATCCAGCTCGTATTGATCATCGCTAAGAAGAGCGCACAGAGTTTTTACGTTCAGATTTCTCAAAGCATCTGCAGCTTCCATCACATGACTCCAAATGTTTGTAGAAGCGTTGTTGGACAAGAAAAGCAAGAGCAATTGCTCAGTAGAACCTCTTCCATGCGTCAAGAACTCGTTGGTTGCACGCAGAATTGAAGCTGGCAAGGCGCAATGACCATGCTCTGTCCACGGGGTGGTAGCTACGATTTCTTTCTGTTCCGATAAGCTGCTGTTATTATGTAGATCAAAGCCAAATGACGCTGTGATCGACTGACAGAGCAAATACGCAGTTCGAATTGAAGAGGAGGAATTGCCGGTCGCGTTCATTCCATATCCATTGATTCGATCAAGCACATTCAGGACCAGATTCTTCTGCAAGGCAAACTCTTCGGCAGTGCCAGCGCTGTCAGCAATAACGATCAGATCCACAGATTTCTCACGTCTGCATTCTGTCGACGTCGAGGTTGCATTTGGGGCCGATTCCTGTTCGTTTTCGCTTGATTCGTACTCAGACGATGCGCACACTTCGGGAGCCTCCAACTTCATCTTGAAATCAGGCAGAAACACGTCGAAGCTGGCGGGAGTAAACACGTGTTCCACCTTTCCTCCCGCATACTGTAAAAGCTCGGCGGTGTAGTGGTCGGGATTTGCTGTGATCGCAAACACAACCGCCGGAATCATACTCAATCGATTAGCCGTCTCCTCCACTCGTGACCAACGATCAACAGAGATGCCATTTTGCAGAAGAATCAGAAAGGCTTTGGCACTTTCTCTGCGATGCCGCGAAAGCTCGATAAGCGCCAGGCGGAAAGCATCAGCAGTGCTGCTGAATCCAGCTACGGGCTGCAGAGATGAAATCGCATCAGTACTCGTGTTCAGGTGATCAGACAAGCGAATTCTAATATGAGGGGAAGGAGCAAAAGTTATTATGGACAAACGATCTCTTCCTGCTTCTAGAAAGTCCGAGAAATCTGACAAGAGCTGCTTATGACGTATAAAGACCGAGGCGCTTCCAGATAAATCAAAAAGGATGACAATATCATTGAGATTTTGGTGACCGCAATTCTCATCGTGGAACTGCTCCAATTTCAGACCAGTAGTAGAAGAAATGCTCAGCAGCGAATAAACCAAGAACACCACCGCTCCGCTTGCCATTGTGAATATTCTATTTCGTGAAAGATACCAGAGCAGTTTTGTTCAATGCGGAACTACGTATGTATGTACCTACATACGTAAGAACAGAGTATGTGGGTGTGAAAGTGAAGGTGAGGCGGATACGGTTCAAGCGCGAGGCGTTCCGCCTCGAAAGACTGTCAACTTCCAGTAGTTTTCACGAACGCGCCGTCGCCATCACCCACCACCGCACGCATGGATGAACGGGGACCAGACTGTTCTCGGTTTGCGGCATCTCTTTGCCTGTCCTAGATGAAGATCAATCATCAGGAGCAGTCAGCTGTCGGTTTCCGAGTGCTCACTGGTGTTGGGTCTGGAATAATCGCCCGCAAGGCACGCGACTCAATCGCCGCCCTTCACCCAACCTCCGTCCAACCACCCACCATCACAACTTGCGACTTGATCATCCGATCTCACTACTGTACGTACTGAGCAAAAGGAGAGCATTGTACTCAATCTCCAAAGCATGAAGGACGAAATTCCCTCCTCCAACATCTCTTCCACCCCCCAGATGAGTCCATTGTTGTCGGATGTATCACTACGATTTCAATCTTTATGTAAATGCAAACGGCAAGAATAAGGATGGACGGACGAAACGCTGAAACCAAACGTCAACGTCCCAGTTGGAAGGCGCTGCGGATGTTTTTTTCGCCAATCCTAAACGTGTTTTCGACGTACGGATAAGTACATAGATACGTACAATATACGTATGGTAGTAATCATCGCGTGCAATTACTGTACCTATACATACACGTACCTACGTATTGTACAGTATTTCGGAGTCGTGTTGAGACGACCGACCCGGAGTTAACAATCACAAAGAGCTAACAGCCCGTCGGTGTGTACGTAAGTACCTGCCCCCATCCATCCCCCTTATTCTGGAACCACGCGTCGGAAATTAATCACGCGCGTCCAACTTGTGCCAGATTTCCCGATCCATTTTAAAGAAAATGGCAATGTACCTGTCACGTAGGCGCATTCCAAGCAGTGAACTTAATTGTCAACATGCCCCCGTGATCGCAAACGGTTCACTCCTGAAAGGAGCTTTGTGTTGACTGACGTGAACCTAAATCGTCAAATGGGAACGAATGATACCAGGTGCATACGTATGTCAAAACTGGATACCGTAAACCTATGAAAGAATCTACCGTTCTGGTTACCAACTTTCCTTCCGCAATAGCAATATGCGCGCTCCTGGACAAATAAACATGCAGCTTCCTGGACGGCTATGGCACAGGTACAGTATACATTCCTGGTATGACGTACGTACGTACGTTAGTGTGTTGTGGGCTATGGCACATAAATTCATTGTTCGAACCAGCTGATGAAGTTGCACGCCAAATGCAGGCGATCAAGGTCAGAGTGGGTGTCTGGGGTATGTACGTATGTACTGCGGTATGTGTGTTGAATGTTATGTACACTACGTATGTATGTATGCACAGACGTTGATTCATTAAGCGGGGTGCGCGCGCTAAAACTACTGAGTACCATGGCTATTTATGGCGCAACTGGTGCGAGATGTTCCAGGGAGCTACTTTACACTGCGGCAGCAAACTCGCGCGCCGGAGCTAAGGCAAGTATGCAAGCAGGCAAAGGCGAAGAAGCAGAAGAGGGATTTTCGAAGCAAGCCAGTTTCTGAGACAGCTGCTGCTGCCTCCAGCACAACTAGGAGCAACCATAGCGCCAGCAGCAAAGAAAGAGGAATCACTTTCTAGCATTCTTCTTTCAACTGCAGCAGCCGCTGCACACTGCGAGTCGCGGTGTACGTATGGGTATGTACATGTACTGTACGTCGTATACAGGAATAAGCAGCCGCGCCAGCTAGAACGTTGCTGTGCCGAGTTTGCCACACAGTGTAATGCTCGCAAAACGTGCACTCCTGTGTTGTATATGATGTAGTAGTCGCAGAGATCGTTGTTCCTGCCAGCCAGTTCTCCATTCTTCTTTCGGCGCCTCGCTTCGCCATTGTTGGCTATTTAGTGTGTTGTGGTTTGTGAAGCAGCAGTGTAGGCAAGCATGTCCGCGTCCCTCTATCGCAGTCCAAGTGGTGCCGGCCTCGGTCTCATGAAGTCTTCCAGCATGGCTTATGGAGCTCCAGCCGGAAACATTGCCGATCTAGGATCACTCACCAGGCTAGAGGTACATTACGTATGTATGTACCTTATCTACCTATCTCCAGCAGCTAATATTTTACTCGGAACTTGTGGCACGTGTGGGGAACGCTTCGGTGTACGGTATGTACCGTATGTAGGCCTACATATCTGTCGCTATACGTTCGTTGACATATAACGTACGTATGTACGATTTGAACAATACTTCGCTGTTGCCTTTGTTGTAGGACAAGATTCGATTGCTACAAGAGGATTTAGAAGCTGAAAGAGAACTTCGCAATAGGGTAAGCCCATTTTTTCTTGGCAATGCGCGAAAGAAGCACGCAACGACGGACAATAGCAACTGTGGAATTTCTGTATATACAGATAGAACGCGAAAGAGCAGACCTGTCAGTGCAGCTCATTGGAATGACCGACCGGCTGGAAGATGCAGAAGGAGCCACTGACGCACAGGTAAACATATTTTATGTACATACAGTAGCAGGGAATCAGTAAAAATGCGTGAAATATCCAAAATTGTTGCGTTTCAAAACAGTTCCCTGCATTACAGAGGCAAAATCGGCTCCAAAACGTGGGTTAGCCCGAAAGAGGATGAAGATGCCTTCAAATGTTTCAAAAATATGATACTTTACTCCACCATAAATTTCCCGGTAGATTCCCTAACTATGTATTATGGCAAAAAGAAACTGTCTTTCAGCTGGAAGCGAACCGAAAGCGAGAGATGGAATTGGGTAAGCTGAGAAAGTTGCTGGAAGAATCGGCAATGGAGAGCGAAGATCAGATCAATACACTGAGAAAGAAACATGCGGACGCCATCCTCGAGTACAACGATCAGGTGGAACTCCTCCAAAAGAAGAACACCAAGTACGTACAGTACGCACGCATGAAAGAGATTATCATTATGATAGTGAGGACTACATGCAAACAGTGTAAGTACCCAGCACGTGTTACAGGGTGGACCGAGAACGCCAGAGATTACAGCATGAAGTAATCGAACTCACTGCCACCATTGATCAGCTGCAGAAGGACAAGGTAAGAAAATATGCAGTACATGCTTACACTTGAAACAAGTGTCTACATGCTCCAGCGCGATTGGTGGTATTGCAGCACGTGGCAGAGAAGTTGGCAGAAAAGTACGAAGCCAGCAATCGAGAGCTCAGTTCAAAGGTGGAAGACCTGAACAAGCACATCAACGACGTGGCTCAGCAACGAACGCGACTGCAGAACGAGAACAACGAACTTCTCAAAGAACTGCACGACGTGAAAGTTCAGCTGGACAATGTGCAGCACGTGAAGCATCAACTGGCACAACAGCTGGAGGAGGCCAGAAGACGACTGGAGGATGCGGAAAGGGTTAGGCATTACTGATATTTGGTATTGTCTCTACAGGGCGCCTTCAGCGCTAGCCTGGGGCTTATTTAATTTAGGAGCGCTCCCAGATGCAGTCTCAACTGCATCAAGTTCAGCTGGAGCTGGATGCAGTTAGAAATGCGCTGGATGAGGAGTCAGCAGCCCGAACTGATGCGGAACATAAGCTGTCACTCGCCAACACAGAGATCACACAGTGGAAGTCCAAATTTGACGCGGAAGTCACTTTGCATCACGAGGAAGTGGAAGACCTCAGGTGACAAAGCAACCACAACATTCAATCAATCCACAACAGTTATGTTGCCTACACAACAGAACGGTATTGTACGTACATACACTACACATTTATAACATACACTAGTGCATGGCGAGTGAAATTGGTCGGCTATCGAAGACATGCGATGTGATGACTCCTTCACCTACGGAATGGCGCATCCATTCAGAATGAGCTACACCATTGTACTTTGCATCGTGGCAAGTGCTTGAGTGAATGGAGCTTTCAGAGCAAAAAGCGCTAAACTATATCTATGAGGGTTTTGGTGTAACGAGTTGAGTGCATTTCCAACTCTGCAGCTTGGCGTATGTAAGCTAACAGACGCATACGTACGTACATACCGACAATACAAGCTCTCTCCAGTGAATGCACGTAAATCCAAGAAATCTCCATTTTCTCGAAGTAGGCGTGCTTCAAGGAGGCGCCGCCGGCTTCTTTGCACTACTTTACAACGCTAACTGCTTTCTCCGATCTTTCATAAAGTTCTTCGCTAAACTGCGCAGAACGTTAGGAGGTGTGTACCGTCATGTGTCACGTACTGTACATAGGTGTACATATGAACATGCGTACACGTACATAATACGAAAGTAATTGCGCATTGGTATGTATGTACTGTATGCCTTCGTATGCATACGCGTAATACACTTCAAAGAGTAACTACAATGCCAGCAAGCGCGAAGGAAGGCTTTAGGGCTGGAATGTTGTGTGCGCTTTTTCTTTCTACATAGCTTCTTAGCTATACTTTTACTGAAAGCTACAAAGCGTCCTCTTCCTACGCACGCATATGTACGTAGCTGGCATTCTTCACGCCCATCAACAATGTACAGCAATGCGCCATTGAAGATGTAATACGCACATACGTACATAACATACTATGTATACTTCAGGTTACATAAGGTACGTCAGTAGATTAGATAGACTTGCGAAAAGCAAAACAGCAAAGCACTTCCGCGACTAACACAAATGATTTTTGTCGAAGCATGCATTTGTTTGAATGACACTTACCGGGTGGGAGATTCAGCATCTGTCCCCATAAAACTGTACAAGTACAGTACGATAAAAAGCATTACACATATGTGTATGTACGTACGTACAGTAACCATAAGAATTTGTTGGAAATTTTAGAAAGAAGATGATGCAAAAACAAGCGGAGTACGAGGAGCAAATAGAGATAATGCTGCAAAAGGTGTCTCAGTTGGAGAAAGCGAAAAGCAGACTGCAATCAGAAGTGGAAGTTCTCATTGTAGACCTTGAAAAAGTACGCATGCACAGACTGTACTACGCAGCATCCTAATCCAAATTCTTCATTCATTTTCAGCAATATGTTATGACAATTTACTGTACGTGCGCTTGCACAGAGACAGACACAATATTATTCAGGCTCAAAATTCCATTGCCATTCTGGAGAGAGCCAAGGAGCAACTGGAGAAGATGGTGAACGACCTGAAGACGCGCATAGACGAGCTCAACCAGGAGCTGGAAGCCGCCCAGAGGGAAGCGAAGGCAGCACTGGCAGAGCTACAACGCATGAAACATCTCTACGAGAAAGCCGTCGAACAGAAAGAAGCATTAGCCAGAGAAAACAAGAAGCTTCAAGGTTAGAAATGTAGCTGCGGTCTTACAACAAAACAAATTATTTGTCGTAGTAATTTGCGAAAATCGAAAGAGCTGGAGACAAGTTTATGTTCTACATAAACTAGATGATCTACATGAGGCGAAGGAGGCGCTGGCTGATGCGAACAGGAAGCTGCACGAGTTGGATCTGGAGAACGCGCGACTGGCCGGAGAAATCCGTGAGCTGCAGGCGGCGGTGAAAGAGTCGGAAGCGGCGCGCAGAGACGCGGAAAACCGAGCGCAGCGGGCGCAGGCTGAACTGCAGCAACTGCGCGTGGAGATGGAACGTCGACTGCAAGAGAAGGAGGAGGAGATGGAGGCGATGAGGTACGGTACCTATTGTGTAGTTAAAACATGGCCACGCCTTACCAAGTATGTATGTAGGTACATACACATGCCTCGGATCACATTTCGAATAGCCCAAGACCAAGCCAAAACCAACTGTACATACTTCGTATCAGATAGTAGCACGTACTGTACGTACGTACTGTAAGACACCAATGGTTGGTTAGTCATTGGGCTGGCCCTGAACAAAATACATAGCGTCAAGTAAAGTATAGAAATTTGCATAAATAAATGTAACAGCTTACAGAATCACGCCACCAGGGCGATACCAAAATACGTACCATACAATACATAACACTCAATAACACTTACTTCCACCACAATACATGGTGCAACTGTTCAAGGAAGAATATGCAGTTCGAAATCGACCGACTCGCCGCAGCTCTAGCAGATGCAGAGGCGAGAATGAAGGCGGAAATATCGCGACTCAAGAAGAAGTATCAAGCGGAGATCGCCGAGTTGGAGATGACTGTCGACAACCTCAACAGAGCCAACATCGAGGCGCAGAAGACCATCAAGAAACAGTCGGAACAGATCAAAGTATGTACAGTACGAGTACATGTACATGTATATGTAACCTTATAGTACGGTAGGTAGGTAGTTGTTTGATACGTAGTTTGACCAGAATTAACACTTGTTGCAGCACCTGAACAGTCAATTGGAGGACACTCAACGTCAGTTGCAGCAGACTCTGGATCAGTATGCCATTTCACAGCGGAAGCTGTCGGCGGCTCTAGCAGAGTTGGAGGAGGCAAAAACTGCGCTGGACAATGCAGTCAGAGCCAGAAAGCAGGCGGAAGTGGAGCTTGAGGAAGCCCATGTAAGTACCGAAAGCCGGACAATTCTCCAGGATGGGTTCTGTGACGCAGCTTCGGAAATGTAACTAAAGATTACATTCGTTACTAACTTCAGGGGAAGATTGGCGACTTGACGTCGATCAATAACAACCTGACGTCGATCAAGAACAAGCTGGAGACGGAGCTTTCGACTGTGCACGCGGACCTGGATGAGGCAATCAAGGAGCTGCGAGCGGCGGACGAGCGAGCGAACAGGGCGCAGGCAGACGCAGCTCGGGCATTGGAACAGCTGCACGAAGAGCAGGAGCACGCCATGAAGATCGACGCCATGCGCAAGGCACTGGAGGAGCAGGTGAAACAGCTGCAGGTGCAGATACAGGAGGCGGAAGCTGCAGCACTGCTAGGCGGAAAAAGAGTCATCGCCAAGCTGGAGACTAGGGTGAGTCAGCTCAGCAGTGTACTTGTGTGCATACGTACAATCGGCGGAAAGGGCGAGCGTGTGTGAGTTCAGATTCGAGACCTGGAGACGGCGTTGGACGAAGAAACTCGACGCCACAAGGAGACGCAGGGAGCGTTGCGGAAGAAAGACCGAAGGATCAAGGAGATGTCACTGGCGATCGAGGAGGAACACAAGATGTATGTGATGGCTCAAGACACTGCGGATAGACTCGGGGAAAAGATGAACATCCACAAACGACAGCTCGGAGAAGCCGTAAGCCGCTTTACATACTTATGTACTAACAGACCACGATAAATGCGGAGTAGAGTTAATGAATGGTTGCAGGAGTCGCTGGGCATGCAGAATCTCCAGAGGGTGCGTCGCTATCAGCGAGAGCTGGAAGACGCAGAAGGAAGGGCGGAACAGGCCGAGAGCAGCCTCGCACTCATTAGAGCCAAACACCGATCCTCTGTTGTCACGGGAAAAAGCGCATCGCCAAAGGTATCTACTGCTGTAGTATGTACGTAGTGTGTGCACATTGCGTAGCGTAGCGTGTCGTGACGGATCGACTTGCTGCATGCCAACGTGCTTTTGCAGGTCTACGTAATGGAAGAGGGGTTCGAATAGAACCATCATCCCTGCCATCCTCATTTCGAAAAGTCTTGTTTTTCCTGCAGTAATACGTTTATTTGATGCCATTTGCCGCCAGCTGTACGTACCTAGTTTACTTCATGTGCAAGCCATGTTCTGCTCTGCTTGTCTCTGCCATTTTGAGTTTCTTGTTCCGAATCCGGTGTTTCTTTGGAGTTGGCAACATTGGAGATCATGCCATTAAAGCCCGCTGTCATTATTCTGTACGTACTACTGTATTATTGTACAGTTTTTACGCACTTGTAATTTTATGAGTGCCCTGTTTTTGAATAATTATTTTGCGGATATAGCTACAATACGACTTCGACAGGTGTGCACAGAATATGGCCATATCTGTGACTGGTGTACAGTTGACTGTGCCGTGTTCTGTCCCAAACCATATTATGGCTTCCGATTGGCTTTGAAGTGCTGCTGTCGCTCGCCAGTAATTCATAATAATTTTTATTTTCCACTTTCTATTTGCTTTTGGTGCATACGTTACGTGTATAATATAGTATACTGTGCTCGCTTTCAGTGACGAATGGAGTGTTAATCTAGTCAGCATAATGTGTACATACACGTACGTATATAGAATATTGTTTTAGGATTTATTTTCGAGATTCCGAGTATAAATGCTAACGATACTGCCGACCTAGTTCTGTTTTTTTGTTTCTCTTGCTGTTCGTGGTGCCGTCGGTCTCTGGCTATAATTTTTATTGGGTGTCGTTTGATGTGACTGACTGACTGGATCGACGTCTTAGCCTACGGTAACCAATTTGGTAAACAGCTTTACCGTGTGAAGCCTGCTTGAATTACATAGGCAGGTGTGTGCACTTCCTAATAGGAAACATTTTACCCCCGCTTCCCGTTGTACTGTCTGTAGCTATAGCTGGCTCTTCCGTCCGACCCGTAGATATACATATATTGCGCCCGAGCGAGTAGAAGTACCATAGTGTCAAGGGTGCACTGTACTGTTATGTATATGGTTGCATATTATTGTGAGCTGTTACTAGCTATTTTTTACAAGCAGATTACCACGCTCGTTCGTTTTGCGACTTCTACATGTTTGTTTGTTTCTTTTCTGTAAATGACTTTGTACTTCCATAGTGGTTAGGGATGTACGTATGTACCTACAATATGTACTGCAGGAAGGAGGGAAATCAAAGACATGATGAATTTATCGGCAAAATGATCAAGTGGAGCTGAATAACCAATGGAAATGGACTATCAACTAGCGGATTATTGAAGTTCATGAATGATCAACAGCTGCAAAAGGAAGAGATCATGCAGTAGTACGGTAGTGGCAAAGCAGACAAATCTACTAGTTACAGTAGTGAGCTAAATGAGTGCACGTGATTGCTTAATTTTGTGTATTCTGTAAGTCATCGCGGCCGTTTTATCGTATTGTGTCACACATTTTCCGGAAAATGCTTGCTGTGAAAGGTGTAGTTTTAGCAGTAAATCACAGAGCGCTCTATCTAGATCACACGTTGAGATGATTCTTTGCATCGATTTAGTAGTAAGTTGACCGACGTCGCTGTACATATACGCATAGTACAACGTCGCGACGAACGAACACAACATACCTAACTTACGACTGCCGATGGTCGCTTCACCAGCGTTTTAAAATGCGACCTCTAGATAACAATCGCCTTCCATTGCAAAAACCTTGTTAAACCTGTCCCTTTTACGTTTTTGCCGAATCTCACACTTGTACCATTTTATTGTTACATAATGCCAAAATGGGCACGCATAATGACCATGTACTACGTATGTATGTACATGTTTGGAAGTCGTACTTTGTCATTAATATGTACGTATGTACATTATGTACATAACATTCGACGTACTGTACTATCAACTAAGCTATAATACACACAATGTACTGAATCCAATTCGGGCGATGATAATGTGCGGCCAAACTTGGAAGTTCGGTTCCTTCAGCTGGGAACAGAAGAAAGTCTTTGTTATTGTCGTGCTTTTCGACGTCGCTGTCTCACTGATTGTTGCCGTGTCGATTCTAAGAATTTACGATGCAATGGTGGAGCACATCAATATCAAAGCCTCCATCAAACCAGCCATTCTTGCGCAGATGTGCAATACACTCATCAACGTAAGTGAAGCTGAAATGATGACAGAACAGATCGATTGTCGCCATTTGTTTGCTGGCGATGTGGAAGCAATTTGTAGAGCTAAGAAAAATCAACGCCCTTTAACTGTATTTCCTCAGTTGGGTCATTGTTTAACATATCGAAAATATTTTGGAAGCAGAAGTGATTACAACAGTGCAACAGGAGCTTTAGGCTACAGTATCCTAGTCCACAAAGATTTTGAACAATTTGTGAGACTATTACGGCTGATATATGAGCCGCAACACTCATACTGCATTCATGTTGATGTCAAATGCACTGCTGATCTCAAACGAAGGATCGAGGAATTGGTTCAGTGCTTTCCGAATGTGTTTGTTGCCACAAAGCTGGAGATGGTACACTGGGGCGGCATTGGAGTTTTACGAGGCACCTTGAACTGTCTGCAGGAGTTGCTGTCGATGACGAGGCAATGGGATTATTTCATCAATCTATCTGGCCAAGATTTCCCCCTCAAAACCAACTCGGAAATTTTGACTGAGCTGAGAAGCTGGCCAGACGCAGCCAGCAGCAACGCTGAAGTGGTTGAAGAACCCAAAGCTTCTCGCTACTTGTACCGCCATGACATTGTTTACTCGAAAGTAAGCTGGCAGAACGCAAAGACGCGCATATGCACAACAGAGTCACCAAACGTATGTACATTATGTATCAGTACATAATACCCGTACCTACATATGCAACACAACAAAAATAGCCTCAGCTGCATCATACCATACCCCATATCGCATTACATCCAACCGCAATAGCGCTGTACTAGCTGAAGCCCTAAAGTACCTAACATTGGCAAAACGCACCCCATTGGCTCAAGTAGACGCAATAAAGTGGTAGTCTTTAACTTCCGCGCGAGGGTTGTTTGTGCGGCTGGCTAATTAGTTTCGCTGCTTGTTTTATTTTTGCTAGCGCAACAGGACGCATCCATCCCACAACGTGGCAACGGGGATGAGAAAGTCGCCGCCCCCTGGAGGCCTGCGCATATTCAAGGGGAATCTAGCGGTGGCACTGAGTCGAGAGGCTGCCGACTTCCTACTGATTAGAAGCCGTCTAGCCCAGGAGCTGCTGCATTGGTTAAGAGACACGGATGTGCCGGACGAGCACTTCTGGGCCACCCTCTTCGGAAATGCGGATAAACTTCTTGACTACGAAGGACAAGGCTTCAACGGATCAATTCCTCTCGCTCGTCAGCCCGTCTACAGGGTGCGCTATGCCGTGTGGAGACAGAGTGCTGAATGCGGCGGCAAGTATGTACACGACGTGTGCGTTTTCGGTGTGGCGGATGTGGCGAATCTAATCAGGCTGAAATCCTACTTCTTCGCCAATAAGCTTCACGTGGCGTTTGAGCCTCATGCCTTCCGGTGTTTGGAGGCCTGGCACTTGAAAAAGATAAACATCGCCTCGACAGCGCAACCCTAAACATTCTACTCTATTCTAGCTTTACGTTGATGAAACTGCTGGCGCTGCTATCTATGCAATGCACTTTGAGCGGATAAAGATGCGTATTATGCACATTTGTTACTGCAATACGTGTACGGCATGTGCGTGCGTACAGTGTGCATGGATTTCCTACGCCTCGTCGCTGTGCTGTGTCTGGCGTCTGTCTGTTGATGCGTGAAACAGTCTCCAGCCTGCTCAAATTTATAATCATCAAATCGCTTATATGTTAGCAGCGTTTCCCAAGCGCCGGGCACATCCAAATGCCATGCCCTAACCGATAATATGTTTCGCTGCTGCTCGATAAATCCATATAAAATATGTATGTCTACACGGCGATACTGATACTACGTGAATGCAAGGCACTGCTGTGGTTGTGTACTGACTTGACTCCTGAGTGCCATGTGCCATCACCCCGACGGTGAACCAGTGTCGCGCTCTGCTGCGCGCGAAAAAGGCCGGCGTTGGCGTTGACTTGTGGGGTATTTCTGCAAGTCCGATTTTTGTTTGATGTTCATTCGAATTCTCCCCTTTTTTGCGCCGTCCAGCTGGGTGTGACACTGTTTATGTGTCTGCGGGCGGCTTGGCTACGTATATAGGCCTATTATAAATGGGTAGATCCTCTTGCTGCTCCACTCCGGATACTCTACCTACATACTTACATAGGCAGACTCACGCGGAACAAGAATATAACGAGTACGTCGTTGATTCTATGCACGACCACAATGCCCAACTTCTACTTCATGTGGTACGGTATTTGTGTACATACTACATAGTAAACAGCGGGGACTGCGAAGTGCTGCGTACGTACACTGGTAGATTCTCATCGTCCTCACTCATGCCACACAATTCGCACAGCTGAGCGGAGATGCGTCGATGTGCGTTTGGCTGGTGGATTATCCTGTTACCAATTCTGTGTTTGCTTACCACATCGCGCTAGCATGTCCAACAAACAAGCCGTTCCAAATACAAACAACAAAGAGCGTTGAAGCTTGCGGAGGAGGGATACCACTGGCATTGCATTGGCTGGTTGTATTGGCATAGCCTGGACTGCATCAACCTCGCTCATTCTGCTCCGCTACTTCTATTTTACGCTACTACACTTCGGGTGGTCCTAAAGCTGTCACTGCGGACAATCGAAGAAAAGGACAAGACGTGTAGTAAGTAGTACGCTACGCGGACAGCCTTATTGTCCTTGTCCCTGATCCTCAGCACTGCTCCTTTCACTGTCGCGACGCGAGCAACGGCCGAGTCGCTCGATCGACATCCAACTCATTTTATTTCATTCGAACTTTGCTGCGTAAGAAAACGAAAAGAGACCTTGAGTGAGATTTTCGCACCCTTTTCTTCCGACGACAAAACTGCAATCGCCAGCAGATTTCGCCTTTCCGGTTTCGCTGCTTTCTTATTGGAAGACTGAACGTGGCAGTGTAACAGGCTCAATTTACTGCGCAGCTCGACGACGCAATGGCAGCCTCTCTGCCTCGAGAACCATTCATTCGTATGTTCCAAATCAAATATTTTGTATGTACGTACGCTGTAGCACATAATTTTGCATTACACATGGTGCAGCAGCAGCAGCAGCAGAGGACTATTTGAATTGTGCGTCATTGCGTGTCACCAATGAACGAGCAATATTGGTCATCATACAAATGGGCTCCTCTCTTCACTCACAGCTAAAACACTTTTACCACGAAGCCCTGACGAGCCCTTTTTGGCGGGTTCGCGGTCACTTCGTTGCGGTTTTTTTCGTTGCGGACATTTCGTTGCGGACCTTTCGTTGCCGCGGTCACTTCGTTGCGAGAACTTTCGTTGCGGTCACTTCGTTGCGGTTTTTTTCGTTGCGGACATTTCGTGCCCATCTCGTTGCGGGTATTTTCGTTGCGGGTCATTTCGTTGCCGGTCTAGATTTGGTCATTTTGTAGTGAGTACTTTCGTTGCCGTTCATTTCGTTGCGAGATTTACCTAAGCCTAAGCCTAAGCCTAGCCTGCAACGAAGTGAATGGCAACGAAAGTACTCACTACCAACTGACCAAATCAAGACCGGCAACGAAATGGCCGGCAACGAAATGAGCGGCAACGAAAGTTCTCGCAACGAAATGACCAGAGGATGGCCGCAACGAAATGTCCGCAACGAAAAAAACCGCAACGAAGTGACCGCAACAAAAGTTCTCGCAACGAAGTGATCACCGCCGCAACGAAATGACCGCAACGAAGTGACCGGCTACCAAGTGACCGTATCCCTTTTTGGCGATAGTTTCGTCGCCAATGTAATTCGGACAGTTTCTGCAGCCGTTTTCTTGTACTTTATTAGCTGAAATGGAGCGACCAAGTGCGGATGATATGGATGAGCAGCGGAGGGAGCAAATGGCACATGAGTATCTCATGCGACTGGAAGAAGCCAGAACGTAAGTGAAGGCATTGTGATGTGAGCTATGTAAGCCTACCAAGGGGTTGCTTGAAACTTGGAGAGCAGGAAATCACCAACCGAACGGTACACACCCAACCATATATGTGTTAGTGTATCTTGTATACAGTATGTGTTCGTGTTGTTGCAGTTGGTTTGCTGAATGTCTGAATTGCTCCAATTTGCCGTCGGCAGTAGAATTGGACGAAACGCTGAGAAATGGCGTCGTCCTGGGAAGAATTGCCAATTTCTTCGCTCCAGAAGTTGTGGCGGAAAGGCGTGTGTTTGACATCAGTGAAGAAAGATACCAGGTCCGTTCCCCAGTTTCATAACACATAAACCACATGCTGCAATTTTATGCTGATGATCGATAGTTCGATGGGTTTCTTTAGAGCCAGGGCCTTCACTTTCGGCATACGGACAATATCATGCAGTGGATTCGTGCCATGCGACATGTCGGCATGCCAGAGGTAGGTACGCATCACACACAGCGTCAGAATCTCGAATGCGTTACCGTACCAATATGAATGTCCAAAGCAAATTACGCTGGCAGCATATGTATTATGTATCATGTAGGCCTACAGCATAGTATGTACTAATGCTGTATGCACTTGAATTACTTATGTACGTGCGTACGTACAAACAACTGACATATTATGACCACTTTTCTCTTGTGATCATTTTTCACTTTCAACATATACAGGGTGTCCCATTTGGATATGAAATGTCGTTTGGGGTTATAACTTGGGAACCACTAGAGTTAAGACGCTGAAATTTTTCTTGCAGATACCCAAGAATATGTAGAACCTTGTGTAAAAATTTCGTCCCAAAACTCCAATCTGAACATAAGATATTGGTAGCTCAAGTTTCGACCACGAAAATCAAGTTTTTGAATTGCAAGTCTTCTGCTCAGACGAATTTTTGTGACATTCTCATCATTAGGCTAGTCAATACACGTGGGAGCTGTTTGACAGGGCAACAGGAAATCCCAGAGGAGACATTTTTCTTTCCTGACTTGCTGCATGCACATATCGGTTCACTTCATCAACACTCAACTCAGACAAAACCAAACCAGCAGTAGCCTGGCAGTAGCCAGTACTGCTCGCCCTATCTGACTCCTCAACTTTTCCTGGTGGATTTTCTCCCGAACAAGCTACCATGTTCTAGTAAGCTGAAGATTTCCCCAGAACTGTAAAATAATATACGTGGTGTGTTCCCACACATTGAATGACATTATGTTGAAGATGCCACAAAAATTCGTCTGAGCACAAGACTTGCGATTCAAAAACTTATGATTTTCGTGGTCGAAACTTGAGCTACCAATATCTTACGTTCAGATTGGAGTTTTGGGACGAAATTTTTACACAAGGTTATACATATTCTTGGGTATCTGCAGGAAAAATTTCAGCGTCTTAACTCTAGTGGTTCCCAAGTTATAACCTCAAACGACATTTCATATCCAAATGGGACACCCTGTAGATATAGGTACTGTATGTATGTGGATTTTCAGGTGTTCATTCCAGACACCACGGACGTTTACGATAAGAAGAACATGCCGAAAGCAATATTTTGCGTTCATGCGTTGAGGTACGAAGCAAACTGGGTATGTATGTAATACACAATAAAGCATGACCATGATCATGAACCAACTGTACGATAAGATACTATCACCATGTTTTGGGTGTATGGCCCGTTTCTATATGATCGCGTCATCAATAATCATCACACATTACATATTGTACGATCATTGGTGACGTGATCATAATGATACAAGGGCTATGCACCCAAAAATGCGGTATACTACCGTGAGAAACCGTACCAAGCGTTGGACTTTTCAGCTTATTTCTGTACCGACGAGGCATGGCTCCTCCAATGCGCGATGTCAGTGGCAATGTTGTTTTCACCAGTAAGTATTTTTATATGTATCTGTCGTGCTCGTGACACGAAGCCCAGTCCTGTTAGTTGGCTTGGGCTCATTTTGTGATGTTATGGTGTGAACTTTCAGAAGAAGAAATTAGCATGATCGCAGAAGCACTGGCTCAGCAAGGAATCAGTTTGCCTCCGTTCAGCAAAATCGGAGGAATGCTTGCGGAAGAAGTACGTACTATGCTCGTTTGATACTAAAATATTTTTGGGTCCGTATGCTGACAGCAGTTGTTTTTCGTTACAGCTGAACAAAGACGAAGCTGAACGTAAGCAAAGCATGCAGGAGTGGGCACATAGTGACGTGTTTACGCACACATATACAATGCAAACCGATAGATTTGTAAGTATGCAATGTACGGTCAAACACGACAAAGTACAGTACATCTACAGGGTGTATCAGAAGTAACTCTCCGGATGTTTGTGCTTATATCTTCACAACGGAGTGCCACATTCAAATGCGGTTTTTTGCGTTGAATAGCCAAGGCTTCAACCTTGATGCAGCCA
Organism: Epsilonema sp. ZAB3_2; assembly: GCA_030247985.1. NCBI lineage: Eukaryota > Metazoa > Nematoda > Chromadorea > Desmodorida > Epsilonematidae > Epsilonema > Epsilonema sp. ZAB3_2. The sequence goes on from JASAMW010003933.1 coordinate 77,479, forward strand.
AAATTTCAGCTTCCTAGGCCAACAGGAAACGGCTCAAACAGCTCGATTTGCAAAGCGTCAATTTTCACACATTTTTGCAGGCGGCCAGGTACAGATCGGCTCCAGTTTTTCTCTCCCCAATTTACCTAACCCAGTTCTCGCCTCAGTTTTCCTTCCGCAGTTTTTCTCTCGCCGCGGTTTTATCTGGAGCACAAGTTTCGGCAGAGTTTTCCACCTCCGTGCCTCTTTCTTGCAGATTCAAACTTGGCAAACAGTGTTACAGCCAAAATTCGGTCATCCAAGCTTTTCCTTGGGACGCTGAAGCCATGGTTGATCAAATTGACGTCTAACTTCAACAAGGTTGCTCAAAAATGAAATAAAAATTAGCGTGGAATGGTGAACAGACTTGAAAGTGCGAGAAAAAGCGAAAATGGCAAATTCGTTGCCCCGCCTCAGTGCCCTGCTTCCGTTTTGCGCCAAAAAAGGCGCCGCAATACCCAACCCAAAAAAACAAAAAAATTTGCGCACAACGAGCCGCATCAAAAAAACGGAAGGGCACCCCGGGAAGAAAAAAAAACCAGGGGCCCTACATACAACTGGTACATCGTTGGTTATTGCAGTGCACGCAGCAGTGGTTGCGATCAATGAGGCGATTGATGAGGGGGATGAGAAGAACACGTTTGAGAAACTCAGAAATCCCACGGCCCAAATCAACTTTGTCATGCCAGCACAAAGTGACGGTTACCAGACTGCGCTTTCCACCGTTAAAATCGCCAAAGCGGAGGACAATCGACGACTGCGAACCGATGAACTCTACGATCACATGCTTACCCGACAAGAAATACAAAGCACCATCGACAATACTAACAGTACATACGTCATCTGCCCAGCTTCTACTAGTGGTACGCCCCAACTACTGTACATGTATTCTGTCTTTTACAGAAAGAGTGGGAATAGAGAAGCTGGTCGAAGCACTAAAGAAAGGTGCTCAAGAAACAGTAAGAGTTCTTCAAGAGCCGCTACTAAGGTGTCCCAGAGTGTGGCCAGCCGCAGCGGACATTTACTATCATGAACTACGTACAGCACTGGACAAGGCACAAGAGGAAATGCTTGATTACGACGACGCTCAAGCTTCAGTGAGAGGTGAGGACAGCACATCACGTATGTAGTGTACTTCAAAGAAGTAGTGAAGCTTGGTAGTTGAACATACAGTATGTAGCCTACTGCATAGGCCTAGTATATGTAGTCTCACATTTGCAGTTGCAAATGCGCTTCACGAAGTCAATCAGTCATTGAACAGTGAAATAGCTGAGAATCTCTGGAATTCTCTCACTCATCACGATTTACAGCTGAGCGACCTCGACTCCGAAAACACTCCCAGCTATATGTACCGGATGAGGGCAGCAAGGGAAGAGGCAGGAAAGGTTTGTGCATATGTAATCGTCGCTTCCATTGTTACAGCGGACAGAACCATTTTGAGGCAAGAGGCGATCGGTTCATCATTTACAGTACACGTATGTGTGAAGTTGCAGAGTTACCTGACCGAATCGGAACTTCAAAAATGCATCCTGAATTGCAACAGGCCCCAGTCAGACGAGGAGAAGAGTAAGTGATTTCAATGTCACGTGACTGTACACTACGTACACACATCGTAGTCTACCCTGCACGTTCTTCATATGTAATGTTATCGTAGTACCTATGAATAGTATTATCTTGTAATGAAGTGGTGTGACTGATGTTTGAGAAAGAGAGTTGGCAGCGCGCCTCGGAGTGGCTGCGCAACGCGGGGATGCCGTGGAAGCCCAGACTTTGCTCAGTAATCCACTGTTCCAAGATGTCGTCCCTGAGAACTTACCAGCTTATCTGCTGGCACTCGCCAGATATGGTAGCGCCACCTTTGAGGAGATAGAAGAATTGATACACCTGGTCAATAAGGAGATCTCGGATGGCGTGCAAGGTTCCGTCGCCATAATATGGCTGTTATGCATGTATTATTATGCACTATTTGAAGCTGACGTGCTGAACTGTTGTCAGCAGCAAGAAATGCATTTCAGTGTTACTGGGAGTCGCAGCTGTAAATCGAGATGTGGAGAGGCAAGTAGGAGACCTGGAAGAAACCCTGGAGCGCTATGCACAGGCTCTTCATATCCGATCCCTGGCCCATCTCTCACTTCAGTACAGGAATAAACTTCATGCGGCATATGCGGAAAAGCGACGTGGAACGGCGGCAACGCGTACGTACAGTACCTGTATGGTCAGACTGAGAATGATCTGCTGTTTGAGGTCCAATTGATGATAAGGCAGGGTTGACTAATTTTGCAGAGGCAGTCAACAAAGACATATCCAACTCAATACAGCATATCACTACATCTGGGTTTGCCCTCCGTTTCAATGGCTCCGAAATTAACATTGGCAACGTTTCAGCTGACGAACTGATGCTACACTTGAACCATGACGAAATCAAGGTATGATCTTAGTGGATGCAGTAAACGTAATATACAGCGTGGCGTAATTATGCTATGCCAGAGTGTGCTGAGAACATACTGACATACTGTGGGTTATTATAGACGTGCGTTGATCAGGTCAACAAGCTGCATCAGGAAAATATGTGTCACTTCAGAGAAAAGGAAGATTCGATCAAAAAGGTGTGAGCATCCGCTACGTTCTATACGATTCGTAGGAAAGCATAGCGCAGTGTACCTATACATACCTACTACCACCTGCATAATGTGATAAAGCTCGATTCTGATCTGATGCATAGGCCCAGGCTCAGGTCCGAATGTGGAAATGTAGGAAATCGTATCGCGATCGTCTGGCTTACTTGAAGCAGCAAGAGGATAAAGTGATCAAGTTGCAGCAATGCTTGAGACAGCGACAGTCAAAAAGAGATTTTCATGAACTCTGTAAGCCAAAGTCAGTCTACTATTTGATCACCAATTCTGACGCTGTCAGAACGCCGTATGCCAGTCTTAGCTGTTTGTAGGTCACTCTCAAGCGCCTACACTGAGCGTTGTGAGAAAATTCGCAGCTTTGGTGCTGCGCACTGAACTGGATTATGAGGAGGAACTTGGTATATGTACAATTCAACCTCCAATACCGCGAGGCCTTGTAACAGTACGTAAACTACTTATGGACTTTGTTTCATTTACAGAGTTGGAACAATTGAAGTCAGTTGTTGCCCAGCAAGTGCGGAAAAGCAAGACGATGGAAGAAGAGCTGGATAACATGGACTTGCAGATTGGCCTCTTAGTCAAAAACAGGCTCAGTTTGGAGGTCTGTACCGTAACTGTAGAACCAAAGTGTACGCTATGGATCTTATCCGATGCACATCTTTTTACAGGAAGTTCTGTCTCAAGGCCAACGACTCAGCTCCAGTCAAAAGAGAGCGTCAATGGAAGTGAGCGATGTGAAAACCCAACAGCGGCGACTAAGCAAGACTAGCAGAGATCATCTGGAAGCATATCAGCAACTACTCTACCTGCTCCAAACAGAAACACCCTACTTGAATAGGTACATGTACATACCAGTACCACACGTGGTCACGGACACACATACATACAGTACGTACGTTTATGTACCGGTACGTACAGTATGACATAGCCGTGAGAGAGGACGAAAAGGGATAGCAGCATGTCAATGATGCCGCTTCTATTACAGACTGCTCTTCGCCGTGTCGCCCGATAAGTTTCAAAGGCTAGTCGATCGTGTGATATTCCCCCTGTTCAATTTCGCAACTCAACAGCGAGAGGAGTATTTGATGTTAAAATGGTTGCAATCTGCGCTCATTCATGAAATTCGGATGAACAAAGTGAAGAAACTGGCCCACATGACTCTGCATGACAAGCAGCAGCTTCTTATCACGCCAATCGCCGCTCAAATGAGCAGGTACCTATGTAGGAAAAAGATTCACGGATATCTTCATTCAGATGCGAGCCATGGGTTCATACATGACTGGGTGACGTTTCTAGACATGTACATGGGGAAGCTCTATTGAAAGAGATGTTGGGCAAGCTTGTCCAGAGCTTTCTGGACGACAAAAAGGACAGTCTCAATATCAACCCTCAAGATATCTACAAACATGTTGTTGGAGAGAAAGCTGCGAAAAAGGTAGAGCTCATCATTGAGCCCATTGTACAATATGTGCCGTACATATTCATGAGAAAGATGGATGGCATGACGACGCGGTGTTCAGATAAGTCAAGAAGAAGCAGCTGTGCATCCCAAAGTTGCACAAGTTCTTCAAGCGTCACTGGCTTATATGGCCAGCTGGGCCGAAGCGTTTGTTGATACAATTTGCAAAAATGTGGACCATTTGCCGTACGGGCTCAGATACATGGCCAACGTGATGCGGAACGCACTGAAGGAAAAGTTCCCAGAGGCGCAAGAAAAGGATGTGATGAAAGTATGTACAGGCAGGCATTACAATACGTTCCTTCCCTTAACTCGCACTCTAAGATAACAACAGTTGCTATCAGTTGTTGAAGACAACAATTGTTTTCAAGGCGGTCGGATATTTCGTCTGTCATCAGTACATCAATCCTGCCATTACTCACCCAGATAAATTGGGCATTATTGATGTGGACACAACGCTAACGGAAGATGACGCTGAGAAACTGAGTTGCATAGCCAGACTCATTCACTGTTCAGCAACAAACGTTGGAGTAAGTGAGCGTCTTTTAAATGTATCATGGCTCGTATCATCCATCATACATGAGAAAAAACCACCCTGACATCACATTTTTAGTTTGGAGAAGAGCACGGCTACTTGCAGCCATTGAATGATTGCATCAAGAAATTCCATGACAAGCTACAGTACGTATTGATTAGATCACGTCCTACATGTAGGCCTACCTATTATTTTCTACATATTTCTGTGCACATGTATGTATGTATGTATGTATGTATGTATGTATGTATGTATGTATGTATGTATGTATGTATGTATGTATGTATGTATGTATGTATGTATGTATGTATGTATGTATGTATGTACACAGGAGCTATTTGATGAGTGTCATTGGTGTTGCCAATCCGGAGCGAGAATTCAACATGGATAAGCTGACGGAGTTCACCTCAGATCACAATCCAGTCGTGTACATGACGCTCGGAGATGTTGCCTTTCTTCATCAAGTGGGTTATTTTAGCAACCAATGGTCAATGTATTCTGCGGAATATGCTCGCCAGGAATGTGTCACGTTTATTTCGCATGCTCAGGTACTGCTGGAAAAGCAGGACAAAGTGGTTTCGACAAAGTCAGATCCATTGAGAACTATTCTGCACAAGCTGGGATCGAAGAGTCCAAAGCTGGAAGAACTCGCTGGTAAAAGGTGGCAACGCTGCCCGCGTGCACCCCGATGGCGACATGGACCCATTCAGGCAATGAAGCATACTACATGAAACATCCCATCCATTTTCCAGGATTGTTTATGGACGAAGAAGTGCCAGTTGATGCGAAGACCCAACTGGAGATCAAGCTGAGCCAATTGGTTCTTCACGTGGAGCAAGAAGACGAAGAAGCTGTTCACCGAAATACTTTTTTGAAGTACGTATGTACAGTGTATGCACCTGAAGTTAGTATCACTTCCAATAGTACAGATAGTGAACTTCAGAAGATTATTGAAAACTCTCACTATATTCAGGGCGAAGAAACTGGTGTTGGACGTGGTAATGTGTCAGAACGGGAAGACTCTGCCAGAAGTGCTAAGCACACCGGCGACTGCTGAAGAAGTATTTTAGGTTGCTAAGTACATTGCTTGAATGCGCACAAAGAGCAACCAAGTTTACAAAACTGTATTATACATGCATTTTACCTCAAGCTACTAAAGTATAGTACAAATGACGTGATTGGCAAATGGCAACGTATGGCATTTTAGGAAAATCAGCATTTGAAGCTGGTGACCGATGAAGCCCAAGCATCATCTTCGCCGATAAGAAATGGGTATATTATTTTGCAACCACAGAGCGGCTTTTGTGCGACGAGAGTGCACATACAGTATAACGAATGCTCTGATTGTAGGATCGTGTCACTGGAGACAAAGAAGAAGGAACTAATCGTCCACTTGAAAACGTTGGAAGAAAAGGGACTGGTCTCCAGCAAAGATCAATTCCAAGCAATAGTCAGCGCCATTGCCATGGTAGGTATAGCACAGCTAAGACTACAATGACACATTAGTATGCGTGGCACACTTTTACTGTATGATGCAGGATATCCGGACAGAGAGCAAACGCCGTGACCATCGCAGTACTGAACTGCAACGTCTAAGAGAGTTCAAAGGAAGATTGGATGAGAAGCTGAAGAGGCAGACGGAGAAGAAATCCATGTACGACGAATATCTTCAAGGATGTCTGCAGAATTTGGATCCAAAGTCAACAAAGTAAAAAATGCCAATGCCCATGAGCATTCCCCGATGCGTGCGCAACGAACGTCCATAGACAGACGCTCTTTCTTTCCAGGCGACGATCAATTCAGTTGGATTCGAAGGGCTCAGTGAAGCAGGAGAAGCAGACATCGCCTAAGAAGCCCAAGTCAGTGTCCTACTCGGCTGATAAACTGGAACAGAAGCAGATCTTGGTCGGAGTGGATGGTGTCGAGCACAATCAGTAATTGACTCTAACCCTACTTGGCAACCATTATTGATAGTAGCACATACCGTACTGCCATCCGTACTCACAATATAGCAGCTCTTTCGCCCGCCTGCCCTGTCCTGGCACATCAGCGACCGATTTCTCTTCTCCTTTCCTCTCTTGCTAGGTTGAAATCAGTGACCATTGAATTTGAGAATGGGAAATCTCCTGGCCATTTCGACACCAAGATGAGAACATCCGATGGAGGGGAATCGAGTGCCGACATCATACTTTCAGTAAGAAACTTTTTGACTTCGACTACGTCAGATCATGTCCTGTTTTTTTATCATCGAGCAAAATGAATGTCACCAACTACGTACAGCATCTTTCTTCAGGATTTGCTCAAGCTTCAACACGACGGCGCTGAAGACGTGCTTCTCTATGGTAGAGCGGTGTTCAAAATCGACAGCCTCATCTTCTTGCTGAACAAAAAGTTTTATTGCTCTTAGAGTTAGCGTTGAATCAAAAACTTATAAGTGCCGATGTTTCTCAAGTGTCATTCAATCAATAATATGCGTTAGAAGAACAGAAGCAAAATTCCCCTGCTTCACTCGACGACGAGTACGCGGACAGTTTTGCCCGTAAATGCTGGTTTCTGCGTGTATGAATAAAAGCTTTTTGACTGAAAAGTTATTGTTTGGAGCGGCTGTCCACGTCACTTGATATTTCTGCAACTGAAATGGAGCACGAAGAACCACTGAAAGAGCAGGATTGCAGCTGCTGAACTGGTAATAAATTCGAGGGTATTGTGAGGTCCCGACAGTTTCGTTCGTTGGTTGCAGAAACAGAGCTGGGAGATTCAGAGTTGTCGCTAATGGAAGTACATGGGGCACCTTGCATTGGAAATGCATTTGAGGATAGCTTTCTTTTCTGTCGTTGCTTGCTCTTTCTCTGGAGGTGTTGGGGCAGGTCTGCTGGACCATTGGAAGATTGGCTAACTATCCGTGGAACAGTGTACACCGCGCGTGGAATTTGAAGGCCATCCAACAATTTCGTCATCACCTCATCCACTCTCGCCCGAATTACCAAATCAGCTCTTTTGTGCTGAACCCAAAAATGACTAACAGATTCAAAAAACTCTGCCTAGCATCTCAAAGCCACTCCAAATGCCGCCCAAACTAAGGTGTCTTACATGTTTTGTTTCCTGGAGATTGACGATGACCAGTTTGCCCTGCGCCTTCTTCTTTACGGCCAGTGGCATATTACCAGCTGGCACGATCTGTAGAGTCGTCCCCAGGCACAAGCACACATCCGCTAACCTGCAGAGAACCTACTGCATTACGACTGGCACATACCGTACATGTAGCCGAACCGAAACAATAGACATACACATCAGCGTCCATACAGTTTGAGACACAGTGCCATTCCTTGCCTATTATTACGTACTAGTACGCACTTGGAATGGTGATCAGCCATGCTCAAATGCCAGTCTGGCAGTGCATCCTCCCAGTCCAACACTGTGTCTCGTAACCGCCCTCTAGAAAAATACGCATATACCACCGTAAGTTCCAGGGTATGTAGGTACCATGTAATGCAACCAACATACCAGCTTGATACTACAATATAGTGCACAGACCTGCAGGGTCTTTGACCGGCTTTCAGCTGGGTGCAAGGATTGCCCGTAAACCGAAGACCAACTGTCGGCACTGGCTCATCTCGCACTGTCTCTCTACAGTACAGCACATAGGTACATGCACCAATCAACCAAGCTGGTCCATCCAATACTAAATGCGTCTACCAAAATGGCCAAATTACTACTTGTTGCAGTTGGAGCAGGACTCCAAGAACATATTGCCATGAAGTTCAGCCATGCGATCGCGAGGAAAACCACTTCGCATATGAAGACCGTCCACATTTTGAGTTACAAGAAACCTACAATATGTGCAGCAAATCCACTTTCACCTTCCACATGTGAAAGTACAATGTACAATAATACGTAAGCACGTACATACAGAAGATGAACACTTTGCCTGTACGTACGTACACAACACACCTGAGACACTTACGCTTACGCAGTGGTGCAATAGAAGCGTACTTGAGTATTCCAACTTCCTCCAAGGCAACCAGTGCCATGTGAGTGGGAGTGGGAAGAGCTTCCCCGAATCCCACACTTGCTCCACTCACCGTCCTACCCTCTTTTTCCAACGTCCACACTCCATTCGGGCCTCTAACATATGTATGTACACAGTGCATCAGTTGGATGAACAACCAACGTACAAAGTTAGTAGGCTATAAATTTTGCTTGTACTTTGTGCGCACTGGAACGAAGAGTGGCCACTGGCCAGTAGTATATAGAATTCACACCAGTTTCGCACAGGTGCGCACCTTATGTGCGCTGGCCACTCCTCGTTCCGGTGCGCACAAAGTAGCAGTTTGTATGTAACGGACCGGGGCTATTCAGCATAAATTAGATTCAATCTCTGCAGTGAAGGAATCTGCACGGCGTACTTATTGATGTCTGCCTGGAATGTCAGCAGCCAAGATACTAAAATACTCGAAGCAAACGTCGAGCTGGTGCGATAGGAAGTCGAATTTCTTACCTGAAGTCTGGAATTCCGGCTGAAGTGCTGACTCCAGCCCCAGTGAACACCACCAAGTGAGCACAATCACGAATCCAGGCCACCAACTGCGTAAGCTTGGACGAAACTATTGCATCGGATTCTTCCACCTCCACATCAAAGTCCAAACGCAATTGTACATAATAGTCGATCCAACAAGATAGCATTATCAGCTAGCAAACCGATTTGAGTACACCGCATCATACTTACCTCGGGCAATCCACATTTTCCCTTGTTCTCGTATTCAGACAATCCAGCCGCATAATTCGTTGACATCCCCTCTTTCTCAACCCAGTATTATGCCAGCTCGAATGACATGCCTCTAGCAGTTTCAGTTGTCTGTCCGCCTAGATTCACAAAAATTATAGAGCGCAAGCTCGACAAATGTAGTAATGTACTGTTCTGGTAAACGCTTGTCAAATATTGGGTACTGTACCACATGACAGCTGGTCACAACACAATCTCATTTCCCGACTCACGTTTGAAAAGTGTATTACCATTCAATAATGGTACGCTAAGTACGAAACGGGTGATATGCATATTTACAGGTTCCTTCATAAACAGCGGGTGCATCACCAGATCACCAGGAAATATGATGCAGTGTCGCGTTACGCTGGCATTCACGCTGCGTCAACACTAGCGTCACGCCAGCTTTTACGCTAAGGCGAACGCCAACGCCAACGCAGATATTAGCGTTCGCAGATATAGCGCAAAACTTAATCCCACCTGCAGCTGCAAAACAACGGAAGGACAGGCGCGGCAAAGTATGAAAATGACATTGGATTTGTTGCCGATAAAGTGACAATATGTGATGATATGTTGGTTTCTGCCGCTGTTTGTTTACGCTAATATCAGCGTTGGCGTTCACGCTGGCGCGAAAAGTTCATTGTGAACACTGCTTGAAACAATATTACGCCTGGTCTAGTAGAGCAAGAAAGCCACCAATACTTATGAAATAGAAAAGCGAAAGAGTACGCCAAAGCATTGAAGAAATCATAATAATAAACAGTGGAACGTACACGAGTTTCAATGATTCATCCTGCCTGTTCTTTTCTGATCTTTCTGCTTCCTAGTTATTCCAAAAGTTGAACGTGCTGCTTCGGACTGTAATATACGTCAGTCACGTAGTTTAGTAGAGTACCATGTTACTTTTTCTTCGGCTGGCCAGATTTCTTGATTCCAGCTTGAAGAATAGGTCCTTTCCCTGCGGCTTTGGCAGCCAGTTCTTTTTGAGCTTTCTGTTCTTCTTGCTGCTTCTTCTTGAAGGCAACATCTTCTTCGGTGAGAACTTTCTCCTCCTTCTTCCCCGCCTTCAACGGCTTCTTCTTACCACCTTGACGACCCGACATGATACAGTATTGTCCTTCTGCAGCAGCGTCTATTTATGTCGTTCTTACTTCCAACTTTGGACTCGGATCCAGAGAAGAGCAGCTGGTTCGTACTGATCCGATCGGCAACCACAAACAACTTTGTCCATTGTCCCCCCGTTGGCCCGTTTCCTTGCCGTTCGTTCGTTCACGTACTCCTAGAGCGCGCGCCCGCTCCCTTCCACTGCCTGCCTGCTGGAAGAGGTGTTCGATTTCGCTGAGTGGTTATGTTGAGTGGTTATTGAGTGGTTATTGGGTGGTTATTGGGAGGTTATTAAGGTATGACCCATCAGTAACGGAGATCAGTTAGAATTGCATTTCACAGCAATAGATGACCAGGAAGCAGTATCGGCAGGTAGATACAGTGTCGGAAGACGTCAAAGGCCAATCATATGTCTCGCTTATTGTGAATATCTCGTAGAGAAATCAAGCCGGAACTACAACTTTTGTTGTGGGTCTAACCTGTTTTTTTGGGTGAAAATGGATGGCACCCGAGCGTTACGCCGCGGTACCGCAGCGGGCAAATTATTGCATACTAGTTACAAGAAAGTATTCAGCACGTACAAACAAACTAAGAAAGGGTGCCGGTGCACAGTGGATAGAGGCACCACTCATGATAATGTCTAATGGAAAAATCATTACAGTAGGGTACCATGGGGGAAAGTCGGCCACCTAATCAGATCTCAGGAACCAGTGCCTGTAACAATGCAAGTAATATACCATAAGATATGTCTTTTGAAGCTGAGTTTAGGGTGCCAAGTGCGACTGCATTGCTAAACTTATTTAGAGAGTTATGGCGCTTTTTATCCTGGGGGGTAAAGTCGGCCACTGGGGGTAAAGTCGGCCACCTAAGAAAAAAGTGTATTTCGAGACTCCCAGGACGAATATCAGGATGCGGTCAGTTGCAACAGAAGCAGAACAGTCCGCCAAATGCATCGGCCAGTGGGGGGTAAAGTCGGCCACCTATGAATCCAGTACTGGGGGGGTAAAGTCGGCCACCTATAAGAATCAACTTGATTCTCAAGCATATTTTTTAGACTGTCAGGACAAATTTCGGGGTGCGCCCTGTGGCAAGAGCAGCAGAACAAGTTGCCAAACTGGATCAGCTAACTAATTGCTAAAAATCAGCTCAAACTAGGAAGAATTTCGCTGACGTTACAATGTTGCAGTTTCCTTCAGTACTGGGGGGTAAAGTCGGCCGGCCGACTTTTCCCATCCTTCAGTACAGGCGTTAGGTGGCCGAAATTACCCCACTAAGTACTGAAATTGTTTTTTGCTATATCTCCAGTACCAGTGGGGCGATTTGGCTGAAACTTCGCCTGGGGGTAGGGTACTATGCCCCCTTGCCCTCCACATACCGGGTGTTCATTTATACCATACAAGGTGTTTTTGCGCACTGTCTAAAGTTTGGTCATTTTTGACCTCTTTTTGAAAAACGTAACCCGTGAGCTTGATGTTTCAGCGAATGGTGAACCCAATAGCTCATTTGAAAGAGGAAAGTTCAAGGAATCGATTGATATCCTACTTGTCTCAATCGGTCATATGTTTGCCGAGATATAATGCCTTGAAGCTTAGGTGGCCGAAATTTCCCGTGGCCGACTTTCCACGCGTTGGATTTTCATGCGATTTTTTGTATTTAGTTGCCAAGGCTTCAACTTAAATGTGTACAAAATTTCAGCGTTGTGGTCTACATACTTCAGAAATTGCGACGGTTTGAATCTCGAAGCTCAAATTCGCCGTTTTTCTTTACTATTGAGAATATAATTTTTCTGAACCATGATACTCTGACAACTTCTATTCTGTGTTGAGTCTAACCGAGGCGCCGGTGTCGTGATCATGCATGCACATGCACAATTTACAGATATTACAATCGCACAGCTACTGGAATCAAACACCTACTGGAATCAAACACCTACTGCTGTCATCTGTCATCGGACCATCGGACCATGCTCGTCCGCTTTTATGCTTCAACACGCAAGACCATGCTGTCATCGGACCATGCTCGTCCGCTTTTATGCTTCAACACGCAAGACCAACAAGCTAAGGGTGAGTAATTGTCCTGTCTGGTGTTGTCTACTGATGTTCAGAACAACCAGACTGACCCCACTTAGTAGTGTGGCGCGTGGTGGCGCGTGGATTATTGGCGCGTGGTGGCGCGTTGGCGCGTTGATTATTTATTACCCGCGTGCAGCGCGCGCTCTAGGAGTACGTGGTTCGTTTCGTCGCCTCTATTATGAACCAACCAAGGACTACAAGATTACTAGCTGCTACAGTACGATCTAGGTTTCCGTGGTTGTAGTTTTGCTATTGCTGTAATCTGTAAGACAAATTGTTACCCTTTTTGCAATTAGTGTTGCTCTTTCCGCGTTCTTCGCCTGCTTTCTTTGTTATTTTTCATACGTACGTACGTCCAAGGGTACGTCCAACTATCAACGCATTGGCATGAGATGTATTTGACATTTATTATTTGGGATTACGGCAATAGCATTTACTTGGGACAAGTACATTCATTATGACCACAAACGCAAAATGCTAGTATTTCACAAAATTTACGGCTACAAAACCACAATAAAGCACGGAACAGTATCCTATTTAGTACTGGAATAGCAAAAGGTACGTACATACTAAGTACATACCTAGGTAAACATACACCAAGATCAAAGCATTTGGAAATAGAAGCTAGGCACGAACAAGATGAACGGTTCCCATTGCCCCATAATTATAAGTTAGCGCGTAGGATGGGGCGCAATGTTACTTCTTTTTCTGCTGGCGATGGCCAGATTTCTCGGCTTTCTTGTTTCCGGCGGCAGCTTGGATCGGCCCTTTAGCTGCGGCAGCCCCTTTAGCAGCGGCCTTGGTAGCCACCTCTTTCGTGGGTTTCTGCTCCTCTTGCTGCTTCTTCTTCAGAGCGAGGTTGGCGGCGGCGGCGGCGGGGGCGGCGGGCACCGGCTGCTCCTTCCTTCCAGTGCCGTTCCCGTTACCAGCCTTCTGCTGATTCCGCCCAGCCTGAGCCTGGCGAGCCGACGCGACGTTTTGCTTGACGGTCTCCGTGGTTGGTGAAGTTAGACTTGGATAAGAGTGCAACAGCGGAAGAAATAACACCGTTGTAACAGCAGCGAACTCGAGAGAACACTTGCGAGAGCACTAGGCTTCGAAAGCAACAACTATCGATATAGAAAAGCGATGACGGTTGAACACGTATGCGCAGACCAATTCTTTTGTAGGGCGGTGGAAAATTCCTGAACGCTGCGCTCCTATGTAACGAACTGGCTAAAACCGATTTTCTCCGCGTGGTTTAGTGATTGCCGTCCGAGCTGGTAAACAAGTGCATGGACTTCTCTTTCTTTGCAGAGACTTCCGTAAAGTGGAAATAAGGGTAGGAAGGAGAAGGACCAGACAGAGACAACAACGCAAAAAAGCCAGCCGCCCAAAGCCCAGCCCAAAAAAGCCAAAGATCAGTTGTGATCCTGGAAAACATGTAGGTGCTGTACTAGTTGAAGTGAATGAAGTTCCACTCCAGTGCCATGCTGAACTTACAGAAGAAGTTTCGTGAAGAGCAGCTGGCATCGCCGTCGTCTTCATCCAAGAGCAGCACAGGAGGGTCAAAGAACAGTGCCAATCAAGTTCATCCTGCACCATCCACTTCCGTATTGGTTGACTCACACACCAACAGAATATCCATTCGAGACAGGCTGCTGCTGCAGGGTGAGTTGAGTTCAGTGTACGGCCGTTCGTTTATCGTTAGAGCTTCGAAACGTTCTTGTGTACTGCACGACAAGGGCTAGGTCACTGTTGTATGTACACACACTGCATACGTTTTCCATATTGCACAAGCGAGCGATACACGCTTGGGCATCGAAGTTGGACGGTTGGAGGTTGTAATTCAGTAGGGAATGCATGCCAAGCCTACTATTGATGATTCTACAGGATAAGATGCATGCTCCTGTTCAGCTTATTGCCCGTTCTGATTCGTACAGGAAACTTTCCTAGTACTGTGCAGGACTGTATGTATGAGGCAGTAGAGTGCTTGTTTATAGAGGTGAGTGAGTTGTCGTCGAGTCTTCCTCCTTCGTGCCGTATTCATTTTCCGCTTCCTTCTGAGCTGCACAATTTCGAGCTGATTGTCAAGCCTGAGACTGATGGAGGGTTTTATCAGGGCGGCTGCTTCAAGTTTCATATCTCCATCCCATTGGGCTATAATAATGAGGTTAGATAGTACCTGCGTCAAGCCAATTTTGTTTGACTGCAACATACATGCGATTGCAATCTGCAAAGTTAGCGCCAAGTTTTTGACTGTATTCGCAACTTGCGCTGAGAATTTATAGGCGGTCGCGCGCTCAATTTTTTATGCATTTTTTGATCGGTGCTGGTTACCGATCAAAAACGCACTGTAAAACAGAGGGATCAGCTCGAGATTACCCATAATTCGGTAATAAGCATTCGACGCCACTGACGCCACCAGAGGGGGCGGTTCACGCAGAAAAATATGAAAACTATGCATCCCCTGACTTCTTAGCTTAGCTACAGGAAGATGAAATGGAATTTTTCAAAATTTGTTTTTTGCGAACTATAAAAACAAAATATGTAGTTTCACATGGTGCCATTTTTATGCAAATTTATGGCTTCTGGATGGAGCTATTCATGCTTGAAAAACGTTTTATATAGACAGGAAAACTGTAATCAAACTGTAATCTTTGCCCACAATTTTGTCTTGTGTTCAACTCCTGTGTGTGTACATAGGCTAGGCTTAGGCTCAGGCTTAGGCTTAGGCTACAGGAAGGCTGCATGTAGGCTAAGCTTAGGCCTAAGCCTGAGCCTAAGCCTGAGCCTCAGCCTCAGCCTAGCAAACATAGGAGTTTAACACAAGACACAATTGTGCGCAAAGATTATATTGTTCGCATTTTTTGATTACAATTTGTGAATAAAAATGCCACATAATGTACCCAAGCATACACAATGAGGTGTCAGCAGAACATAACAGAGGAAGACAAAGACACAAGACACAATCACGTAGCAACTATTTTGCATTTCTTGTTTATAATTTGTAAAAAATGCCGCATAGCGACCATCCAGCATGACAAACAGGGTGTTTATGGTGTGGGGGCAGGGACACAGTCTAGGGACAAAGGGACAGTAACTTCTAAATGGTGAAAAAGGCGAAAAATGAGGAATTTCTGCAGAACTAAATAATAACTCGCCAAGGAAGTGGCGAAAAAGGATTTTTATTATCATAGTCTACGTAAAAAAGCCACATCCTAGTGTCCGTCTTTCTGTGCGAACTATTCGACATATTCGACTAAGCGCCTGGTATTTCTGTCCTGTGTGACCCACCCCCTCTGGTGGCGTCAGTGGCGTCGATGGCGTCAGTGGCGTCGAATGCTTATTACCCATAATTCTTAGTGCAAGTGGCGAATAAACGTGATCTGCGCGCGTGTCTGTACGGTATGCGCTGTGTGGTTTAGCCGCCGAAGGTGAAGTGTCTAACCAAGATATGGCACCCAAATATTTCGGAGGAGGGAGCTGTTTGTCTTAGTGTACTCAGACAGTCTTCCCTGGATGGTTATGGTAAGCTCTTCTGTATGTAAGTTTGAATGTCCTGTCATACGTACGTTATAATTACGTTATAGTTTATACATACTGTTTGAGGTTGGCTGCCGACGAGGAAGCTAAAGGACGTTGTCTGGGGTTTGAACTCGCTGTTTTCGGATCTGTTGGATTTTGAAGACCCTTTGAACATTGAAGCCGCAGAGCATTACCGGAAGGATTTGGTATGGCGTATCCCTGAACACATGCTTATTCGCACAGACAAACTGGTGCAATACGTATGTAAAGCTACCTCAACTGAGCGTGCGTACTGACACGTTCTCACTGTTTGCCTGCTGGCGTAACATCATTTGTAACACTGTTGTCTGTGCTTTCAGAACGATTACCAAAGGAAAGTTCGCGAGTATATACGGAGATTTTGTGAACCGTCCTAGAATTGTACAGTATGTGTCCCAGGTGTTGTCTCAAGTCTTTCTCTCAGTATGTATGTACCTACGTATTTGTGAGTGTAAAAGGTAATGTGAGAAATAGAAGTGATAGATATAGGAGAATGCGACAGCTTCTTTGTCTGAGTTTTGATCACGTTTGCCGCACAGTCATAACCGATTCGTAAGGAAACGGTTGACGGTAGCCGTGCCTACTAATGCACTGGGGACGTATGATACGTATAACTGTGCGCGTTAAGACACGACTGCCGTCCACACCGTCAATGGCTGTAATGTTCTATCGTGCCCGCATTTCCCCTTGTATCGTTTCATCTTGAGACAAGTATGTCGGTCTCAACTGGCGACGATACTAACACATTTGACGTTTTGAAATGTGTCTTCGTGCTTCGTGCTGTTGATTTTGTGTATGATCCCCTGGTCAATCACTGCGTGGTGGCCCGTTCACATCGGAAGTGTATGTATACGCCAGGCGCGCGCCCTATTGCATTGCGCCGAGCCACGGATACGCTGAGCGTATGCCCGGCGCACGTCTCCGATCTGAATAGGCCATTCATTAGGCTTTGCATATTTATCCCCCTCTAAAGGCTCGTGGAACATTCCTGTCCGTATAGCTACTATTTTTTTATCAGTATGGCTATATCGCGGCGTTCTCATTTCATGCACCTGTATTGTATGTAGGTATCTAGAGATGGGCCGAGACTGGATTGTTGCTGAAAACGAGACCGAGACCGAGACCGAGACTTAGAATTTTTCCAAAACCCAGAACGAAACCGAAATTGGGGAAATTTTTCGAACCCGAACCCGAAATCGAAACCGACACCGAAACAAAAAAATTTAAAAAAAAACATATAATTTTTCTTTTATTTTTTTTTTTTTTTTTTTTAAAAAAAAATATTTGCCAAAAAAAGCGCCAATAGTTCTTCACCTCCTTTTTCCAAAAAACATTCCAAAAAACCCCCCGCAGGAAATTTTTTCATGATAGGCAGCTAAAATCTAAGCGGAAATGCATGAAAATTGCTTGTGAAGCACGATTTTCAATCTAGTCTCGGTCTCGCCTAAAATAGGCCCTAAAAGTTGCGAGACCGAGACCGAGACCGAGAATTTGAAAATTCTAAAGTCGAGACCGAGACCGAGACCGAGATCGCCAAAAATGACCGAGATTTCCGAGACCGAGACCGAGACCGAGAGTCTCGGCCCATCTCTAAGGTATACCGTATTTTAGGGTGTATATCCCAAAATGCGTAACCCTGATGGCAAAACATGAATTTATCCCGTGTGCCATGTACATACTGTATATCCCACTGATGTATAGCCCCATGTACTGTAAAACCTATGCAAGGCTACCTACATATAAACGGCGCCTAGAATGCCTAGCTAAGCCTTGTGACTTCCACCTTTTCCTTCATTTCAAGACCCAAGTCTCATTCGGTGTTTTGTAAATTAAAAGTTAACATTCATACTCAGGTTTTGCGAAGTCGTACCGAAGTACCGACTGCAAAACCTAGATATAAATGTAATAGCTGCACATAATTATTTAGGCCAGAAAAAAAAATTTTGAAAAATGGAATACGGATGTAGAAGCGCTGAAAAGGTGGATGTCGCAAACTATAGACATGTTTTATGCTGGACTGTTTTAAAACCTCAATACCGTATTTACCGGTGCATAGCCCCATGGGGGTATGCAAAAATTGAGAGGTCCCATATGGGGGTATGCATAGGGGGGGTTATGCATTGGGGGGGTTATGCATGGGGCATTTTTTATGTTTTTGAGAGGTGCGCAGAGGCATATTTTTTAGGTCAAAAGCACGTGTTTTAGGGCATAATTGAGGTCAAAACACGGTTATTCTAGTACAATACACCCCCAAGCAGGCTGATAGGCATCTTAGCTTGGTGTGGGAGTGGCTATGGGTACTATATGACCAGCTTACATAGGTAGGTTCAGGTACTGTACAGTACATATGGGGGTATGCATAGGGGGGGGGGGGGGGGGGGGTTATGCATTGGGCATTTTTTATGTTTTGCCAATATGGGGGTATGCATTGGGGGGGGGGGGGTTATCTACCGGTAAATACGGTATTATGCCCTAACACACGTACGTTATGTGCTGTTGGTGTTGACCTCAATATGCGCCCACACACCTCTGAAAAACTAAATTTGGTCCATGTACCTATATCCCTGATGTGTATCGCCCTAGTATATAACCCCCATCAGACCTCTCAATTTTGTATAGCCCGGGCTATCCACCCAAATATGGTATTGTCGTGATTTGCATGTGCAGTCGTGCGTGATAATTATTGATGTGACATTTTCGCTATGGGTACTTTGTTGCTGCATACACAACAGCATTTGCAATTTTGTAATAAGCGCGGATTAGCACAACTTTATTCGTGGTTTTTCACTGCTATGGACTAGTTGGGCTAAAGAAGTTATGATGAGTGGTCTGAGCTGAGCTGACCCCTCTGTATAAACAGTATTTTCAGTGCATTTTTGATCGGTAAGGGGAAGAAAAAATGCGCTGCGATACCAGCTCGCAACCACCCATAATGCGGGATACGGTCACTTGGTAGCCGGTCACTTCGTTGCGGACATTTCGTTGCGGACCTTTCGTTGCCGCGGTCACTTGGTAGTGAGAACTTTCGTTGCGGTCACTTCGTTGCGGTTTTTTTCGTTGCGGACATTTCGTTGCGGCCATTCTCTGGTCATTTCGTTGCGAGTACTTTCGTTGCCGTTCATTTCGTTGCAGGCTTAGGCTTAGGCTTAGGCTTAGGTAAATCTCGCAACGAAATGACCAGCAACGAAAGTTCTCGCAACCAAATGACCAGAAAACGGCCGCAACGAAATGTCCGCAACGAAAAAAACCTCAACGAAGTGACCGCAACGAAAGTTCTCGCAACGAAGTGACCGCGGCAACGAAAGGTCCGCAACGAAATGTCCGCAACGAAAAAAACCGCAACGAAGTGACCGCGAACCCATAATGCTTAGCGCGACCGGTACCGGTCTTTAGCGTGCATGTTCGATTTGGTACCTAATACCTCGTGTTCCTCGGGGATATGACATATCGTTTGGGCGAATAAAGCAAATTTACTCTATATACAGGGTGTCTCATAATAAACCGAACACTTTTCTGTGCATATAACTCTGGAACCACACGTTAGATTTTCACGCGGTTTTTTGTGTTTAGTAGCCAAGGCTTCAACTTAGATATGTACAAAATTTTAGCTTCATAGGCCCAGTGGACGCTGCGCAAACACATCCTTGCTCCGGCGGTCAAAAACGAGGGTTTTTCGAACTGGTAGTGCCGATTTAGGGGCCTCCTGTGCATAGTTCAAAATAAAATTAGTCTCGTAATGAAAAAAGATGTCCCAAAATGCTAGGAAATATGTATCTCATGCACTATCCCCAGTGGGAGCATAACAAACGCATGGAACTGGGTATCTTGAAAAATTAAGACCGAGATTTTTCTCCATACTAAAGAAAAACGTCGATTTTGAGCTTCGAGATTCAAACGGACGTAATTTCTGAAGTATGTGGACTAAGTGGCTGAAATTTTGTACACATCTAAGTTGAAGCCTTGGCTACTAAATACAAGAAACCGGATAAAATTCTAACGTGTGGTTCCAGAATTACATGCACGGAAAAGTGTTCGGTTTATTTTGAGACACTCTGTATACCTACAGTGAATAGAGCCAGTCACTGGCGATTTCCTTAGTCTGACATGAGATAGGAACCGGAAGGTATTTTCAGCGATTTATCTCTTTGTTGCCCTAGTTTGACCCCAAACAAGATTTCATTTTCCCTTGGAACACCCAGTACTTGTTTATACGTATGTACTGTAGGTAGCATGTGCACATGCACTGGTGTTTGTCGCCGTCGAAAACTGCCCGTAAAAGTGTAGGTGGTTGGAGCGGTTGTTTTTCTTCCAAGTGTATTGCGTCTGCTACTGCTAAAACTGAAAGCATATTAATACCCGTCGCGACAAATTAGCGTCCTGCATTGTGGTGCTGGTTGTTGTATTCGTATAATTTCTGCTATTATTCCTCTGAGACTGAAAGTCCATTTGTCGCCAGGTTTCGTCGCTAAGCAGCACAGTCTGTTGTTAGCGTTGTTGCCGCAACGGTTCGCAAGGTCGGACGCCAGCTTTGCTGCTGCTTGTACGCCTGTACCAGAAAGTGCTTGTCTGTATGCTCAGACCGCGAGTAAGAAGGGTGTACTGTATCAAGAGACACCATGGGTAATGGAACTTCCAATGGCGGGGGCAATGGATCGTCGTCGTGTCCCGAGCAGCTCGAGGTCCATGCGGAACACGAGGGGAGCATCAATTGCATGGCTGTTAGCGGTAGCGTATTGGCGACAGGCAGCGACGATGACACCATTCGTCTATGGACCACAACGACTCACCCTTCCCACTGTCTCGCCATACTGCGCGGGCACAAGAAATACATCACCTGCGTCAGCATCGAAGGGGAACACCTGATCAGTGGAAGTGCGGATCGTACGCTCAAGAAATGGGACATGGCCACAGGGGAATGCGTGTTCACTTATGAAGGACACAGTGGAATGGTGAACCGACTGCTGACGACTGGCGATTTCATTTTCTCCAGCTCTTACGATGGAACGGCAAGGTGTTGGGTTTTGGACTCAGAAAAGGGCTTCGATCCGTGCGTGCGAATCTTTCGAGGCCATGCAAAGGGCGTGTATCCTTTGGTCTTCATTCCTGGTCAGGATGAAGGTTTCCAGGAGCAACAAGAGCTGGACGACGAGGACGATGATGACAAACCCAGTTCCTTGGGTGATTTGTTGATTACTGGAAGCGGGGATAGGACGGCTCGCAGCTGGTCCATCGAAAGTGGGAACTGTCTTAGGGTGTATGCCGGTCATAGTCAACCTGTCAGTGCACTGGCCGTCAACCAGGAAGGCACTGTCCTGTTCACCGGATCTACTGATGCAACTATTCGCTCTTGGAACATTCGCAAGGGAACTTGTCTCAAAGAGCTCACTGGCCATGCTCAGCCTATCACCACCATGACAGTATTACTAACTATCAACTATTATCAATTATTTATTACCTGTGACTCCTTGGCAGTACTGTAGCATGCATTTTATTTTTCTTGCGCTCAATTTTTTAGGTGCACCAGAACTTTCTTTATTCTGGCAGTGCAGATCGTACAGTGAGATCATGGGTGATGGAGTTTGGAGATACGGCTAGAATATTCAAAGGTCATAAGCACAGTGTCAGCTGTCTTCTCTACCATGAGGGCATCCGTAAGTCAAGTCAAAAGTTAGTAACTAAACTAAATTACGTATAGGTACTTAGTACATATGAATGTACTATAGTTTCTTGGTAATATCTAGGCCTCTGGGCTACCTCTACATACCTACTGCATTGCATCTACGTACGCATCCAATAACAATATAATTACTACTTATTATAATATTATACATGTTATGTAGAAATAACTACCATGCAATTTTGTCGTAGGTAGCCTACCTGTTCTTTTTGGCGATTTTAGTATTCACTGGTAGTGGCGACGGATTGATAAGAGCCTTCGATAGCCAAACGGGAATTTTGAAGCGGGTATTTCGTGGCCACAGCTACACCGTGAATTGCTTAAAGGTAAAGGTATAGGCTACTTAAGGTCTCACGCTATAGTTTCGGAGCCAACTTTGAGGCTTCGTCGTAGCCGTTGTACGCAAGATAAAAGTGATCCGTCATAATGTGAATAAAGTATCATTCTTCCTCTACACGTACACCAAACGGCAGCGCCAAAGCTCTTGTATTCGGCGCAGTACGACACGCCGAAGAACACCATAAAAACCATGCGGTTTGGGTGTTCCGAAGGAACCACTGGGTATTTTTCAACATGCGGCACACCATTCAACGCGTCTTGACGAGAGGAATCGATCGGTACCTGCGGCGCCTCTCTACGTTGCCTCTACGCAAAGTTATCCAAGAAAAACGTGTTTGAAAAAGTTATCGTTTCAATCAAGAATAGCGCCACGGAGAGGCCGTTTCAAAAGGCGCTCTATGGCGCGTCAAAGAGATCGTGTAACAAGCTTTCGATCGATATCTTGATCTCCTCTCAACTCGCTTTCGTTGGCTCAGGAGAGCCTGGACCGAATTTATCAAGAAGTCCATGCATAGACAGTTGTCCCTGCATAGTACGAAGATGAGCGCAGAGAGCGCGACTGGAGCGGAAACAGCGAACGGAAAACAAGCAGACGGATGATCGTATGGTGTCAGGAAGTGAAAACAGCTGGAATTAGATATCACCAGATACTTCAGTAGTAGTACAGGAGTCCACGGCTCAGAGATCTATAGTGTGAGACCTTAACGGCCAATGTTTATTGGAAATACTGCCGCATACAAACACAAGTTCAATAGTACCTACCTACTACATGTGATAGAATGATCAATCCTTGTATTTCAGGTAGCAGGAGAGAAGCTGTTCAGTGGTTCATTTGACCAATCCTTGCGTATTTGGTCTTTAGCAACGTTGCCATTGAGCGGCGAAGACTTCGTTTGAAGCCGCTCCTTTCTTTCTTTGCTGTGTCACCTATGTCATACACGTATACATACATACATACATACATACATACATACATACATACATACATACATACATACATACATACATACATACATACATACATACGTACATACGTACGTACGTACGTACGTACGTACGTACGTACATTACATACACACACATAGGCACCTTAACTCAGATCGAAATATATCGTAATCGTCATATTGGATCTGTCGCCTTGTCTGTGCAATGTGTAGAATTTTTATTAGTCATAGTATTAATTTTGATAACAATATGAATTCATGCTCACAACACAACACAGTGTACTTCTGTACATACGTACAGTACAAAGCACAAGCAAGCAATTGTACGATATTGTGTGAACGGATAGACCTAGACCTCTGTAATGGCATACCGTATTTACCTGTGCATAGCCCCTAGCCCCATGGGGCTATGCAAAAATTGAGAGGTCCTATATGGGGCTATGCATAGGGGGGGGGGGGGGATATGCATAGGACATTTTTTATGTTTTTGAGAGGTGCGCAGAGGCATATTTTTTAGGCCAAAAGCACGTGATTTAGGGCATAATTGAGGTCAAACCAGGGTTATTCTAGTACAATACACGCCCAAGCAGGCTTATAGGCATCTTAGCTTGGTTGGGAGTGCCTATGTGTAGGTTATGACCAGCTTATGTAGGTAGGTTCAGGTACCCTACAGTACATATGGGGCTATGCATAAGGGGGGGCTATGCATAGGGCATTTTTTTATGTTTTGCCAATATGGGGCTATGCATAGGGGGGGGGCTATGCATAGGGGGGGGGGGGGGCTATGCACAGGTAAATACGGTATATGCAAGTTGTTGTAGTGCATAGGCGACAAAATGCTTAATTCCGTAGAAGCCGAAGAAAGAAGCTTTACGCCCACACAACTTTTTTCCAACCGACACTGCTCTGTCACTTTCAACAGGCTACTGTATTCGAACAAATGTAGCTTCCTGCTCTATCCCCGAAAGTGAATGGAAGTAATCGGGTGACTTTTTATCCCAAGGCGGTCGTAAGTCTTATCCCGTCGTCATCTGGACAGATGTGACACCTTCCACGCAGTGATAAAAACCCGAAATTGAAAGTAGTAGTCTGTTTATATTCCGTGGGAGTGAATCGCCCTTTTCCTCATTCGTTACATCGGAAATCTATTTCCCATCCAGCCTTTTGCCCTTCTGCCCTGTCTCAGTCTGACTGAGCTCAATTGGCACGAAGCGGGAAATTGCATATCCTGCTCTTGACGGACAGAAACGGAAAACCGGTCCAGTGTATTCCTTCTGCAATAATGGCTTCTTGGTTGTTCTTTGGAATGAAGCTGTCAATTTGTGCAGCTCTGGTTTTCTTCTGCTCAGTGGAGCTGTGCGCCGGGAGTCCAGCGGTCAAATCTTCGCGTTCGGCTGCTTCCATGCCATCGTTTCGTCCGCACTTCCGCAAGCTTCCACCACTTCCTGTGCAGCTGATGATGGGGAAGAGGGCGGCGACGTTCGAGCGAGAGGACAGAGATGACTATCGGCATGCCATGTTCGGAAAGCGGGGAGCAGTCGGCTTCGGAAGAGACGACCGTATGGCACCATTAGATTATCAGCCACCGATGTTCGGCTAATACTGCAGTAGCTTCCGTCAACCCCCATCGCCCATGCATATTTCTCATCCGAATAGAATGTAAATGGACTGATATTCGTCCCCCACTGATCAAGCAAGAATTTGTCATACTGTAGCTAACATTGGCGTACGTTTTCTCCGATCATTCAAAACGGCATTGAAAATAATCAAAATGTAAATCTGGTCTATGTACATGGTACTAGGTGTGCGAGAAAAAGGATGCAAACTATTTTATGGTGTTTTCGTAACATTCAATCAATCAAAATCTTTACGTTGACAATGTAAGGCCGAGAAAAAGCAAGTATGCTTGCTGATACTGCTGAATGACATGGACGGTACAACTTTTGCGATGATGCAGCGAGGCAGCGTTGCAATAAGCATAATTTGCGCACCATAGTCGCGTATTGCGTTGAAGGAACATAGAACAATAAACAGAAGTAATTTACTAAGGATAGTAGATGTAAGATGATGGCATTCCACAGAAAAGCATCACATCATCTGGTAGACGCTTCATTCAGCACGTTCAGTAATGCGTTGAACATAAGATATAAACCTTTATAAAATAGCGTGCGTGTCATCAACAACATGGCAGTCTCATCACAATTGAAACTACGTTATGTACGTAATATGCTCTATCATCATATCATATACACTGTACTTAACCGATACCCACCTTTTCCTGCGGTACCCCGGCGATTTTGGACGCGCCGTGGGGCGGGGGCGGTCATGAAGTCATGAACTCAGAAAGTTGTTTATGATTGGGCTGTCTTACTTACCCTTCCGCCGTGTATGTACTATGTAGCCCTATATAGAGAAAACATCAGGAGCTACTCTCGGCTGCCGCGGCGGCGGCGGTACGGCACGCCGAGCAAAACCGTCTTGGTGCCGCAAGCTAAGGTGGGTATCGGTTAAAGACCCCCTGATTACGTTCTTCGGATAAGCGAGTTGCAAAAAGCATTATGCGGATCATTGAAATACTCGTAGTGGTCATAAAATCGTTGTTTATAAGGCCTTGGATTATGCAGAGCTCCTCCTCCCTTAACCCTCCTTCCGTTGTTGAGGTCCAATCCCCAAAAAAGTGGCCAGCGCAATGGTAGCTGTAAGTGCCGCCAACAAGAACAGGACAAAGATGAAAGTGCGAATAAAGCCGAGCTAAAATCAGATACAAGGCGACCAATACTGAGAGCAAATTTTGTCTTGATGCGCTACGTTGACCAATGGCTATTTCTGTACGTATACGTACTCCACGTCTATGGTAGGGTATATGACCGGTTACTTTTGGTCCTTTATCTTGTGGTATGGAGACAGGAGGTGAGGAGTCACCGTTCATAGGCTGCATGGGCAGACTGTCTTCCGGTTTGTTCGGCTTTCTACACCTTTCGAAAATGGTAATGTGCAGCTCCATAATGATCACAGTCAACAGAAGCGCACCCCAGTAGGCCAAAATAATCCAGAGTTTATCAGACAGACCGAACCCCTTGAAGTTTTCCGCTGCCAACCAAATTGCAGCCGCTGCAATTAAGTACGTACGCAATTCAGTATGTATACAGGAAGTCGTACCCAACTTTCATGAAACGGTGTCAATCAATACTCGCTTGACGTACAATACATCGTACGTGTAGAAAACAGAGAAACGGCAGTCTTACCAGCACATCCCCATCCAAGTAGGCCAAGCAGACGATGTATCCAGTTGAAGATGGGCCTTGCACTGGCGTCAGGGGCGCAGCGGAAAATGCTGATGATTGGCTGGATAAATGCGGCAGCACTGGCAATGGCACCCAACAAAGAGTGAATCTGACCTATCGTCAGTGATTTAGCAAAGTCGCTGGCCACTGGCCCCTCCCACTGCCATTCTTCTGCCACCCATATCATTATAAATGCCGCTAACACCAAGGCAACCGCCGTCAAATTAAATCCACGATGAAGCTAGAAGTACCATAAAACAGCAAATGTACTGCACATTTTCTTCGACATACAGTACGTGCTGTATGTATACGGCTGTTGTAATGTACAATGAATCAGGCGAAAATTAGGCGAAATGAACTGGGATTAACCTGGAACCAGAGTCCGATACCCTGAATCTTGGTGTTGGGCCACAGCGTCTTACAGTATCGAGCACTCAAGATGGCAGTGGCAGCGAACAGAAACCAGGCGAAGATCATGCAAATGCCTACAACATTATTGCAGCCTAGGCTATACATACTCAAATGTACGACGTACGTACTTACTTATACACTAAAAGTACCCACCGTGCGCTTTTTTGAGGTTGAATTTGGCAGCATTGGATAAGCCACTTCCACCTCCTGCATTTCCTGACACCTGCATCAAATCCATAGCAGTCGGACTCGGAACTGGCCCTCGCTCATCGCCAAACGAGTGAATTTGCAGTCTTCCATCTGCAAAATCAAGTTCAAAGAAAGTTCAGCACAGTTTTACCGAGTGGAGGAAGACTGACCATTCCACTGTCAGCTCTGCTGTTAATTTGCGCGTGTCAATATATTCGCCTACCGCTTCTCGCTTGTCCGGTGGCTAACAATAGGTAATATTTCGAGCCATCTAGTGGGAAGGAGTCCAGATTTCTCTCATTCGTATTTGGACGTATAAGACGACGAATGGTGCAGAGTAGATGTGTATTGGTGACTGCACCTCTTTCCATGCTGGCAGTCCGACTATCCTGCAATGACCAACGCTTGCATCAGTGCTGAGGTATCAATCAAGCTTGCACTTTCCCCACACGGCAACATGGAATACATATACATAGACAGACACGTCGTGTGTACATACCACGTTTATCCGCTGTGGATGGGTGGGGGATGGGTTATATGAGACTCTCATTGATGGCTGCGATCCTCCAGTGTACAGACACTCCAAAACACTGTCGTCGCCCTGGAATACAGAAAGAACAGGCCTTGTTATTGCGCTTATTCGTTTCTTTCATGGAGTGTTGAAGGCGAACGAAACGAAACCATTTTATTGTCCTTTGAGAAGCCGACAGCCACCCACTGCTCATTGTAGGCCGTGCTTCTCTTGACAAAAAGCTCAAACACCACATAGTCACCATCTTTTCGGTACGCGACGCCCATGACGCAACTCTGACCACTGCATTTCTCGGGCAGGAAAAAACAGCTCTTTCCACTGCCACAACCCGTCGGTATCTGAGCCTCTGACAATTCACATGATAAGGACAGCTAAAATTAATGCAGCATAAAAATCATAGCAGTACCAGCATCACACATACAGACACATCTTAATAAGTATGTTATGTTTCTCTACTTACCAATAGGAACAGCAACAGCATCTTGGCAGAATAATTACAAACAGCAGTAGCTTCCATTATGAACAAATGGTTAAAAGCACTCCGCCACAATGGGAACCTTGCCAAAAGCTTTCAACTAATACACCATCAGTAGACTCCGCATAATTGCTTCCTCAGAATCCGGATGTGGCTGACTTTTGTTATAAGTGGGAATGTCGCGCAGTGGAACTTGTTCCATACCTGAAGTAATATCGAAATTGAATTGCAACAAATCCAGTAGGTATGTCTAACATAATGCTACGATAACAATGCAGCCCCATAGCAACAGGCCGATAGCAGCTGAAGCTATATCCTACACAGCTTTTCAAAAAACGTACAGTAAAGAAAATAGCAATGCAACGCAATTTCTAGGGCAACAGCTTTAGCTTCTGCCATTAGCTAACAAAAAAAAGAATAATGGGCGCGAACGCGCAATGGGGGATGGAGATGGGGAGCGTATGTCTACGTCAATTCTGTCTTTATTCTGCATGAGAAACTGGAACTTACTAAGTACACAGAGACACACCTCCAAAAGATTGTGGATTGGGACGGATAAAGAGAAAGCAGTTGGAAGGCACTCAAATTGCACAGGCTATTATCGCTGTCGCCAGCCATCTCTATTGCAAACATATACACACGTTAATATGTGGGTATATTCATTGCATACATACAACACTTACACATAAACACACCAGGCCACCTGGACAATTTTTGCCATCTGCGAAAAAAGTTCCAGAAAATTTCGGTATTGTAAACCTTCGTGTATAACCCCTTCGAGTACAGTACATCCCTTCGTGTACAACCACGATAACTAACAATTTTTATTGTACCTCCTGAAAAACCAAATTTTTGATAAAACAAAATAAGCACGTTTGTTGTGATTTTGGCATATTGTAGTTGGTCTCATGTCTCTAGCCCCCTAAAATCGGTGACTAACGCTTTCTATCCCCCGGGGTTATACATGAAGGTTTACAGTACCTTCTCAACGTTTTAATAATTCGCATTCACAGTAGTACAAACCACACATATATTGTACGTGTTCGTGTGGCAATGGCAGAGAGAGAACCTTGTCTGATCTGATCTCGGAGAATACAATGCGGTGTAAAGAAAACTTTGTAGAACTAGGTCGATCACCTCCCACGTCACTTTTGGATAACGGCAAAAATACCACAGCTGCAAAATAAATAAAATAATACGTATACGCCAACGCTAAAAAAAATACAATATGTACGTAGGAATAGTAGGTACGTATGTACATAACGTAGGATTCACCAGTTAAGTTTCATCAAAACACGAATCATGCGCTATACCGGTCAACACGAAAACCAGCTCTACCATTATTGATGGGTTGAAGTACTGATTTTGCAGCGCGCACCTTTCACAAACAATATGCTGTACACAACATCAAGAGCCACAACATAGAAACAAATTATAGGTAGGCTACATCATACGTATGTAGTAGAATTATACAGTAATATTATATGTAGAAAACCGCATTTTCGCAACACAGAAAGAGCATGCGCAAGGCAACATAAGGCAAACACGAAAGCCAATGCCAAATTAGAAGTAGATATAACAAACAGTAAACGGCTTGAACCAACTGCAACGCAAAACGAACATAATACAACAGGAAAAATTGACTTTATTGGTGCAAAGCACAAAATTTCAGCAACACATTGACACGCACCTAGCCTGCTTAAATAAATACAAACTTGACAGTAAAAACTAAGCTATCGATCAGCAATATCAAAAATATATAATTCTTGCTTTATAGGGGAAGAATGGAGGACGTAGTGTAAACGAAACAGAGCATCCCTGACAGAGATTCGCCCCAATTATTTGGGTTTACGAAACCCAATAATTAACCCAATGCCTGGGTTTTATTACGAACCCAAATAATTGGGTATCCAAATATTTGGATATGTAAAACAACCCAAATAATTGGGGCGAATCTCTGCCAGGGATGCTCTGTTTCGTTTACACTACGTCCTCCATTCTTCCCCTAAGCAAGAATTATATATTTTTGGTAATATTAGGGGAGTGGGAAGGCCTTCGCAATGGAAATCGTCGTATCTTTAGCGGCATGGTTCAGCTTACGCGCAAAAAGCAATAAGGTTTGGCGCGCAATTTTTCTTCTCAGCGGATGCGCTGGATGGGTCACATACAAATTTCCGACGGCGGGACGCGATGGCTGCATCAAATACAGTGTACGTATAGTGAAAGGTGGGGTGCCGTCTGAAACTTCCGTCGGTTTCCTACCTCAACGCACGTATACTAGTGTATTCGACTGACACTGCCTTTAGAAATTCGAAGCAACCCGTCCAGGCAGAATCAGGTGAGAAAAGAAATAAAGCGCCAGATCTTGTCGACCCTATATAACGTACTACTTGTTTCATCCTGTTCTTCAGTGTGTTGAAGAGCGCTTCTCTGGAAATGCACCTTAGGTACCTTTTTATGGTCCAGCAGCCATTTTCCAAACATATTGAGCCTTCCGCATTACATTGCTGACCAGTTTGCAATTTAACCCCTCCTGTATGCTGAGATACGGCTGCTGGTAGGCCCAATTTTCCCCCCACTTGCCCGCCACTTTTTTCAAAAATTCTTAGCATCATTCTACTCCATTTTCTTCGCAGATTTCGGTTTGGGGCATGCCCCTTCGATATTTTGATGAATATGGCGTGATATAGTCCAATACGCGGTAATTTTGGCTAATTTGATCATTTTCGTCAATTTTTATGGTGTTTTCATCAAAATATCGAAGGGGCATGCCCCAAACCGAAATCTGCGAAGAAAATGGAGTAGAATGATGCTAAGAATTTTTGAAAAAGTGGCGGGCAAGTGGGGGGAAAATTGGGCCTACCAGCAGCCATATCTCAGCATACAGGAGGGGTTAAATGGCAAACTGGTCAGCAATGTAATGCGGAAGGCTCAAAATGTTTAGAAAATGGCTGCTGGACCATAAAAAGGTACCTAAGGTGCATTTCCAGAGAAGCGCTCTTCAACACACTGAAGAACAGGATGAAACAAGTAGTAGGAATATACCGGTAGATAAGCCCACCCTCCCCCCATTAGATAAGCCCATATATAAATATACATATGAACTGTAGGTACCTATATTGTAGATCATACAAAGTGATGAATAAACACTACTACCTATTTATTTAGGTAGCAACTGGATACCTCAGAAAGATACACCACTATTCAAGTTAGAGATTCAATACCAAATGACCATTTCTACACTTCCAATAATAAATACTCTTATTACCCCTACAAATTCTATAGGTGCTCCTAGTAACATATGTCACAATTAATACTGTAAACGGGGAAATTTTCGGACGAGGGAAATTTTAGGACAATTCGGACAAAAAATTCTGTCCGAAATGATTACCGTCCGAATTTTTTGTATGTGCAGCATATTTCCATGTTCAGTACAGTACGTACGTACGTACCTATGTACAGTACGTATTTGCTAACTGCCCGCCTTTATCGTTGTGCATTGGGTGTGCAAGTGCAGTACACCCATACAGTATTGTGCCTGTTTGGTCCGCATTCATAGTATGCTACCACTAATACTAGCACAAGCTCGTCCATCGGTATACGTATGTATGTACAGTCTACATTACGTTCATACACGTATGTACGTAATGCAGAAAATGTCGCTGTGCGTGCATGCACATTGAGGTCAGCCATCTGTCCGAAAATTTCCCCGTCCGAATATGTTGAAAAAGCCTTCTGTCCGAAAAAAGATCGTCCGAAAATATCCCCGTTTACAGTAGTAGGTTTCAATTTAAGATCAGGATCAGACTTGTCTCACAGTGGTGACGTGGTGAGCAAACTAAAGGTGAAAGAAGTACGGTGAGTCGAGAAGTCTTCACAATCGCAAACTAAACTTTATTTTCACACGTTCACACAGTCGCAAGTTGAGAAACCGTTTTCCCAATGCCTCAACCTGTACATATAGTAAATTCACCGTAAGTTTACTCGTCACGTACGTAACGCACCATAATCAGAGGATGTTCGAAGACTACTCCGCAAAATAGTCTTGAAGCACGCCTTCAGCCAAATGCTCGTTATGAAAGACCGTGAGCTTTTTCTTACGTACAGGCTTTCTTTTCGGCGCTGAAGACTCAACCTACAGCAAAAGAAAGTACCAAAGTCATGAAGTGTCACCAAAAATCCATAATTATATGCTTAGAAGGGGAAGAATGGACAATGGAGAATGTCACGCGAAAACGTGACATGTACTCAATTACGTATTTTTGTGCAAACATACGATACGAATCTGCATTTCTTGCGCCTTTACCGACGCATGCAAATTTCCAGTATCTTTGCGGAGCCGAGCGCTTGCCTGTATTTTGTTGTGTGTCGTGCGTGTGACCTGTTTTCGTTTGGGTCAGTCGAGCCTTTTCCTATCGTCGCGACGTGTATGTATGCTCGGCTCTATGTATCGACTCTGCATTTTATTCCTGACGTGAAAATTGCTGCAGATTGCGTATGGAGAAGTAAAGTCTACGTACCTACTGTGTTTCCTACGCACACGCCGAATAGCGCAAGCCATTCTACAGCAATCCGTCTCGTCAATGGCGTCCCCGGGTGCTGTTTCCGTCTGCCTGCATTCTTCTTATTGGTGACGTGGGTCTGTGACTGCATCTTTGCCGGTGTTCTGCATGTTCTGAACGGTACAAGCTTCGGAGCTCAAGGGCGTCCCTAATGGATGAGTGCGCGCGGTCACCCGCCCAAACCCCACTTCATCCAGGCGTCAGCAGTGTATGCGGTGAAATCGCCGTCCTAACCCCGCTGCGCTATGGCTTTTCGTCGCGCCGTCAGACTGCACGGCAACTGCATGTGGCACTTCTTGGCCCATTTGGCGTGTTTGCCGTTCGCCTGGTCCGTCACCGCCTTTCCCCTCCTCCCCCGCCGCCAGGGGGGGTAGGAGCTCGCTCCCTTCGGTTTCATCGCTTTCACCACCACTGGCGTTCGCTTCCCGGTGGGTGGTCCAAGCTGAGCCGGACAAGGGTCCTCATCAAGTCAAATATGAAGCCAACGGTAGGAAATAGTTAGGCAGTTATTTTGTTCATGCACATGCACTGTGTTGCTTATGTATAGCGTGCGTGTGCCTATGTGTATGTGTTTACGTACATAGTGCAGCTTGTCAATTATAGCTAGCTTGTGTGTACGTACTTCGGTAGGGTATGTAAGTAGGAGGTTCTGTCTCCCCCTCCTACCGGGGGGAGGATGTCACGCGAAAACGTGACATGTACTCAATTACGTATTTTTGTGCAAACATACGATACGAATCTGCATTTCTTGCGCCTTTACCGACGCATGCAAATTTCCAGTATCTTTGCGGAGCCGAGCGCTTGCCTGTATTTTGTTGTGTGTCGTGCGTGTGACCTGTTTTCGTTTGGGTCAGTCGAGCCTTTTCCTATCGTCGCGACGTGTATGTATGCTCGGCTCTATGTATCGACTCTGCATTTTATTCCTGACGTGAAAATTGCTGCAGATTGCGTATGGAGAAGTAAAGTCTACGTACCTACTGTGTTTCCTACGCACACGCCGAATAGCGCAAGCCATTCTACAGCAATCCGTCTCGTCAGAGAACGTAGGGTAAGGGAGCGTGTACAAATTACGTCAGGTGGTTTTCAACCGAAATGTATGGGTACCCCCCTCCCCCCGACCGTCAGAATTGGCCCAAAGGCCGGTCCCCCCCCCCCCCCCCCGCGTCAGCGTCAGAGGTGGTGACACCAGTAGTAATAGTACTTGCGTATACGTATGTATCAATGCATGTATGGTATAATATGCAGCATGTTGTGTATGTACTATTAAGTAATGTAGTATTATGTATGTACAGTAATAGATATGTACTGTAATGTACTGTGTAGGTAATGTACGTACGTAATGCCCGTCAGCGTCAGAATATTGATCTGAGCGCCGACCCCCCCCCCCCCCCCCCCCCCTCCACCGTCAGACTGGTCCCCCCCTCCCCTACCACCTGACGTAATTTGTACACGCTCCCTAAGAGAAAAAGTGAAATTCGCCCTAATTAATTGGGTTTTCAAATACCAAAAAAATGGCGGCCACGTTGCTACGGTACGTGACTATTTTCGCTCAACCTCGCAGCCTAGAAGGGTTATACACGACATGAGGGGCACGGGGTTATACACGAAGCTTTACCGTAAGTTAGCACTTTCATCTTCGCTACAGCGGCTATGAGAAACTTTCAAACTTCGGTACGAAACGATAGCGTGAGACCTTCCAAGAACATAGCACATAATACAGTATTTCATGCTCCTGTACACGGTGCAACTCACCTTCCTGGGAGCGAGATCTTTCATTGACTCTATGCCATGTTTGTGAAGATATTCCTCAATGCGTTTCTCATCCAAATGGTCCACAGCCACACTTCGCCATAACTGCTTGAACTCTTAACACGAAAGCAGGAGCAAGCCCTCTTACTGTATCATTGCGCCTTCAATGAGAAAAATATTCAATTCGCAAACACCACCAACCTCAACTCACCTTCGGATATTTGCATGTGTGAATCGGGATCCTTGTAGTAGATTACTTTGTCTTTCCGTTTGTTGACCACAGTTGGAATCACATGCACCAAATTTCCCACCCTCTGCAAATCGTACATACAGGGTGTTCCATAATATACTCACCGGCTGTTTGTGTCTCTATCTCCACAATGGGGTGTCATTTTTAAATGCGGTCTTTTGCAATAAGTAGCCAAGGCTTCAAAGTGTATGCAAGCAAAATTTCAACTTTCTAGACCAACAGAAAGTGGCTCAAAACAACTCAGAAAGGCTGACCTCAGAAATCGAGGCTTTGCCTTATATTGTACCACAATAAGAGCATATTCTACCATTCAAAAGCTAATACATCTTCAATTCCTGTTTAATATCTCATGAAAGACGCGGAAAAACCAAATTTACTGCGCCATTGTGAAGAAAATTGAAGAAACTCATCCGTGGAGTGCTAACTTCGGCCTTAAAACCCGGGTTTAGCTCCATAGTAAAAAAACTTGAATTTTTGTGTCCAAAAGTTTGAGCTTTCATACCTTCCTTGGTAGAACGACTACAGGGCTGAAATTTTGCCTGCACCATACTATAAGCCTTAGCTACCAAATGTAAAAGTGCGTACTGAAATCGAGCGCTCCGTTGATGAATGAGAGGCACAAACATCCGGTGAGTCTATTATGGAACACCCTATATATTAGGATTATATGGTCGGTACGTTGATAAAACAGATCGTAGTTTGTGCATGCATACATACTAGATAAGCACACAAGTACATGGACCCACCGATGCACTCCACAGGAAAGTCTCCTGCGACTTCAAGAATAGGTGCCGCTATTTCCTCTGTGGATGGGCTATCGGTGGTACCTATCGCTTATTAGCGATTGCAGGGCAAAAACTTGCAGCGACGCTATCGTTTTTGTGAAGACGCTCACTTGAGTGCAAGCTCCGCTAATTAGGCGATGCCTTCGCATCGCATTGTAGCCTTTATTTGGATCCGGTAATGTTTAGCCCGAGTAACATAGCACAAACTTTGGCTATTCATAACTCCGCTCTCTCTCTGTGGGTGGACTGAATACTATTTATTTTTTTGCTACGTACACTACGTATTATCGTGCTTCTTTGGAAATACACTGTAGGAACATTTTTCACGGTCCGGGGGTATTTCTCCGTACATGTTGAAGCTTCCGCGTCACTTTCCAGGCCGCCGTTCCATTGAGAATCTCCTGGAAAAAGAGATATTTCACTTGGTAGGCCAGTTGTGCCCCTCACGTGCCAGCAACTTTTCCCCCACAATCTTACCAGCGATCGACGCCTCTTATTTCGTAGAATTCCGTTCTGGCCATGCCCCTTCGATATTTCGACATAAATATATTGAATTCGTCGATGAAAAGATTGCGACTTCCTTTTTGTTTTTCCTTTGTTTTTTCTTTTTCTTGCACGCGACCGAGCACGTACTCCTAGAGCGCGCGTAGCAAAAAAATAAATAGTACAATAGTGTCTGACCTCCACGAGTCTCTCAGCATCAGGTGCAGAGTCTGCCAGATCTGACAGAAGGACACCGCCTTTCCCTTCCAGGTCGCGTTTCTTCAGAATTTTCAGCAAACTGTGCTTCGAATTCTTCTGGTTAATCCGATGAGGCGGGTGATAGACGAACTTCGCTTCATCGTTCAATGCGATGCGCGGATTTGCAGGTAGGGCACCCAGTAAGAAATTCTTCGCTTTTGTCGTCAGATCATACAGTCGAATTTCTTCCAGAATCTCATCCAACGTCAAGCCCCAATCTTCTTTCTTCATATAACGAGACTAAAAAGTACGTACGTACATAGCGCAACATGCAGAAGAAAACTAGTAGCTGAGTTTGTTGAACGTTGAACTCATTGAACGTACCCATAAACAAGGAACAAACATCAAGAGCTGGCATTTCGACACGATTTGTTAGCTTACCTTCATATGGTCTACAATCTTGGCCAGTATTCCAAAATTAGCAGAAGATATCACAGATAATGTGCCGGAATTAAAGTCAGCAGGAACTAAAATAAATATCCAAGAACATGCACGCGTATTACAGAAACGAATCGGCCTAACTGCACTACATGAGCCACACACCCGCGTTCAGATAAACAGTAAATACGTCTGACACACTCCACTAAGGTCCATGGCTCTTCACGCTGTTATGCTGCTTTTCGCGTACGCGTACTGCGTATATCGCTCATGTGAACGCGGCAACAGTCACAACGTACTAGCGCCTGCCCCCCACATGACGCTGGCAGAAACATACCGCTCTAACCCGCGCACAGCACCATG
This sequence comes from Epsilonema sp. ZAB3_2, assembly GCA_030247985.1. Classification (NCBI taxonomy): domain Eukaryota; kingdom Metazoa; phylum Nematoda; class Chromadorea; order Desmodorida; family Epsilonematidae; genus Epsilonema; species Epsilonema sp. ZAB3_2. The sequence goes on from JASAMW010003933.1 coordinate 114,287, forward strand.
CATAGCCTGCCCCATATTGATAATATAAGAAAACCACCACGTTCGCCTCCCCCTATCCACAGCCCCATATGAATACCTGTAAGCTACTTGCCTTCGGTAAAAATAAATAACGAGGTATAAATTGCGCATGCTTCTATAATACGGTACGTACAGTTAGACGATGCTCTATTCGACTTCTTCTGTGGCGCCGTCTCCTCCGTCACCTTTCTCTTCTTCGCATCGGAAACTGCATTGCTAACGGAAGGAGTGGAGGCGGCTTTCTTCAAGAAATCAGCTCGCTGCTTCAGGAGCACTGGATCCATTTGCTACAACACGATTACACACGCAGAAACGTCACATTTGTGATAACATAGGGCGTTACACACGGAGTGAGTTTACCTACTCTACTCATTGCGTGTGTGGTATGTAGCGCACTGCTGTAAATCATTTATACAATTCTATTCAATACCATGCGGTACTCCAGCAGGTGGAAGTATAGTGGGGCTTCGCGATACCCATTCTCTCAAGCAGATTTCAACTGGCAATAAAACTTTTTATGCATTGTGATTATGTACAGCACAATCGGTACGTATCCAATACGTATATAAAGCATCCAATACTATTATAGTGAAAGGCTATCTATCACTCATCTACCTCTGAAAGTTCCAGACAATCACCTTCCTATGGTTGTTTCATGAGCTTTCTTATTACTAAAGACCGTGATTCTTCTGGCAGACTAAAGACTTTTCGAACGCCTAGAAAACGCAGTATTACAGCCACGGCAAATATCGAGAGGTCCTCTTTGGAGCTATGCATGCGACAGCTGATGCATAACTGCCTTAGGCACGTGTTTTCGGGCATAACTGAATTCAAAACAGGGTTGGGGAGGGGGAAAAGCAATGGGCATTTTGTATGTTTTGCATATATGGGGCTGTGCATTTGGGGCTATGCAACGGTAATTACGGTATGTGTTGTTGTAGTCTGAGCTTGTTTGCATTATACATGTGATGTTGTCGCATTTTTTACGCTACGCTACCTGTGTTCCAAGTGGTTTGAAATCTGTCTTTCACAGTTTCATTAGACGGCATCTAGAAACAAGGATTCTGTGTTACCGCTCATATACGTAGTACGAAAATAGGCACTGTACTACGACAGTAAGCACAGGCGACTACAGCGGGGAAACCAGAAGCGCTTACCTTGTCAACGTATACGATTGTTCCTGGAACAACTTTCTCCTTGACTTGCTGGTACAGTTTGCTTCCCTTTTCCGTGCCACTTTCCCAAATGCCCTGATCTGTTACTATCTTGATTGCAACTCCAGCAGCACCACACTTCAACGTCAACCTACCATCAACAGCATACATTCCATGATTATCATAATAAGATCGATTTGATAACAGCTGAATAATGCCTGCTTGCATGCATGCACGATACGTACGTACTGTACGTACACGATGAGAGTTGGTCGAGGTTATTCACTACTGCCCACATACCCAACTATCCGCGATCCGACTCCCATAATCTTCCGTTCATGTGAACCGTTTCAACCTACTTCAGGGTGTTTTCTCTCCCATTTTTCCTGGCGACCGACCAGCAAGCAGCTCGATGCGTACGTACGTATGGCAGGAAGCTTGATTACTTTCGCTTCGAATTTATTTTTGTAAAGTTGTCTACAGTATGTGTGACGGACAGCCCAGAAAATGAGAACTAAATGTCGCACCACGACGGCGCGCGCCGAATCGAATAGATGCGATGGATCGACATCTGGAAATGTGTTGGCTAGGCAAACCAAGGTGGCAAACTTGAAGTATCTCTGAGAGCATCATCTAATTTCCGGTTAAAATTCTAAAGATAAAGTTAAAATTAAAATTCTCCTCTACACCTATACCAAGTGTTGACTCTAGTAAGTGACAGCGAGCATCAATAAGTCTTTTCTTTGTCCTTCTCTTCAATGTCGCTGGGAGAAGCTTGCACTACTTCACGACACACCAGCAGAGAAGCGATGAGAGTGACACTGAAGCAGATGACGAACACCAGGGCTGCAGTGGAAACAAAGTCCACTGCGGATGGATGAGTTGCACCTAAGGAAGTCGGGTCCAGAGCTGTCAGTTCCAGCATGAATTGGCGCAGGTGGCAGTAGGAAGCCAAGGCTCCACAGCAGTGAAGCAGTTGATGCGAGTGGCCGAACAGATCAAAGCGGCCTGGCCACAGACGTTCGGGAATGTGTGAAGCGTAGAATATGATGCCAGTGAAGGCGAGTAGGAACTGGCGTCGCCATAGGGTAATGGCCGCGTCCAAAGAGAAGAGCGCTCTCGGGTACAGAGGGAAAGTTCCAGTAATGTACGGAACCACTAAAGCTACGATCCGTAAGTGTTTTCTCTGCTTCCCGGCATGGAAACGACTGAGACAAGCGCCGCAGGCTCCCAGACAGTCTACTACAGCATTAGACCACAGAAAGTGAGTTGAACATCTGAAAGGCACATTCATATTGCATTGCACATACCATAGAAGCCTAATGCGTAGTAGTACCTACTATGTACGTACTACATTACTTAACGTACAAAGGTGAAATAGTCTCACTTGTTTGTTCTATCCTAACCTTTGGAAGCTGTAAGCGCAATGTGCTCCAGCCACACCAAATGAGTAACACATAAGGCAACTGTAGTCCAGAAAGAAGCATATTTGTCTAAAAAGCAAGGTAGAAGACAAAGCGCTCGGAAGCCATCCCGTACGTACGTAGTCCAGCTCCAGAAATCCAACGTCGAATTGATGAAATGTGATGTGACTTCGTCGTAGACGTACGACATACCTACACTACATACCGAGGTCTTACAAAATACATGCCTGGCCTTTTCCGACATAGGATTGAAAAGATGTGCCACGACGCTTCCTATTGGCCACAAGCACATAGAAGCCCCAAAGATGCAAAATGGAATCGAATGTGGATCGGAGAAGGAAAAACCATCCGCCGTAAAGTAGTATCTGGAGAGCGAGTAAAAGAAGAAAGCAGTGGCCAAGAGATGAGTCCAGATATTTCCTGTTTCGTTGTGTAGCTCAAAGATGCTGCGGGCGTAATGACGGAAAGATTGATTGGGAATTCGATAGCCAGTGTTGATGCAGAGCTCTCGGTGGACAGTGGGGACCTCGTGCTTCTTCGCTCGGCGCCTCGTCTTTGGCATCTTGGTGATAGAGTATAGCAGCAGGGCAGCCAACTCGTCGCTCTTTGCGGCTCGGCTCCAAGACACCGCAGAGCCCACAACGCAACGCAACCACTTCCCAACACAAAAAAGTAGCGAATGATTCGCGACTCCGGCGACCGCTGCGATGGCCCACTGCGCAATGGAATGGAGGGAGAATCCACGACTTGCACTAAGATTTCGTGAGTTTCTTCGTGAGTAACTAAGACTTGCACTAAGATTTCGTTTCGTGAGTGAGTTTTATATTACTCCTGCTCTTATGTAACGTGCGTTTTTTTATATTGATCGGTCGGGTGGTGCCGGTCGGTCCGGCGGGTCGTCTACTCACCTGAGAGCGAAAAATGTGCGAAGTTCGAAGAAAGAGGTAACACCTAAAATGGCGTACAGATATGCAGTCAATCAGCCGCAGTCAGAGCCAGCACAAGTTTTAAGTTCAAATAAAGCAACAAAACAGACAAGACGCTTAAAAATAAATATAGCATAATAGCTAAGGAAGACGGAAGACTTGCTGCTTGTTTGTTTGGGTAATTACTATCACACACCCAAACATCCAACACCCAAATGACACCCAAACACCCAAAAAAGCATGGACCACTCTAAAAATCGGACCACACATGGCTCCGTCTATCTTACACAAACAATTATATCACAAACAAGCAAAATTTTTGCACAAACAAATTGAGCAACCTGTATTTTTGAAAAAAACAATCATGAGTGGGGCGCCACAGACGTGAAGTCCGAATTCGCTCCGAATTCGGAGCCCTGACTATGCTTCAACATGCAAAATCACCGAGTTCGCTCTGAACTCGCTCCGTTTTTCGGAACGTGCGTGTGAACAACCGAGTTTCAAACTCAGAGACGTGTGAACCACCATGTTTACTCCAAATTCGGAGGCTTCTCAGAGCCTTTTCGGAGGAATCTCGGAGCGTTTTAGGAGCCGTGCACACCTAAGTCGAAAAGTATAGGAGCGAGTATAGGAGTCCTTGTTTAGGTGAGAGAAATTTACGACGCGGCGCGTGGAACCGCAAAGCAATAAAATCTGCATGCGACCGAAAGAGCGCGCCGTGTTTTATTGCTACAAAAAATATCTACGTGTGAATGACAGAAAGAACTCGCCGAGTTTGTACAGAGGGAAAATGGTTACGTGTGAACAACCGAATTAGGCTCCAAATTCGCTGCGAATTCAGAGAAATCTCAGAGCGAACTCGCTCGGAGCAAACTCAGAGCACGTCTGTGGCGGGCCACTGACCATGTTCAGTTAACTCCTCCCAGATTTCAATGTCTCCAACACCAACTGGTTGTGCAACCATTGACAACTGACATATGGAGGAGTTGTGCAACCATTGACAACCGTTGCCATGGTTATGCACTTTTCATATGTTGGTTGTCAATGGTTGCACAACTCCTCCATATTATGTTGGTTGTCAATGAATGCACAACCAGTTGGCGTTGGAGACTTTGAAATCTGGGAGGAGTTAATCAACAGTTTTAACCAGCTCCAATACTGTAAACGGGCAAATTTTCGGACGGGGGAAATTTTCGGACAATTCGGACAAAAAATTTTGTCCGAAAATATTACCGTCCGAATTTTTTGTATGTACAGCATATTTCCATGTTCAGTACAGTACGTACGTACCTATGTACAGTACGTATTGCTAGCTGCCCGCCTTTATCATTGTGCATTGGGTGAGCAAGTGCAGTACACCCATACAGTATTGTGCCTGTTTGGTCCGCATTCATAACTTGCACAAGCTCGTCCATCGCTATACGTATGTACAGTCTACAATACATTTGTACACATATGTACGTAATGCAGAAAATGTCGCTGTGCGTGCATGCACATTGAGGTCAGCCATCTGTCCGAAAATTTCCCCATCCGAATATGTTGAAAAAGCCTTTGGTCCGAAAAAAGACCGTCTGAAAATATCCCCCTTTACAGTATCCCGTGACATGCTAGGCCCACTGGTCACATTGTCACCCCCAGGTCACCTGCTGGGCCAGGCGGGCCTGCTAAAAAAAATTCCCTTCAATGCCAGCACAAGCCTTGGACAAGTTAGTCATCTCCTGATAAAAAACCTGATGATTGCAGGGGGGTGGGTAGCCGACAAAAACCTGAGGCGCAAAATGCCAAATTCACCTCTTTGTCTGCCACCTTCCGGAACCTCTTCATATCTACCATACAGTAATTTTGCGCCTCTGGCAGCTGAATTTTGGGGCGCAAATGGAAAACTGGGGTGGAAATGCGCCTCAAGTTACCATGTACCTACCCCCCAGGATTGAGCTTGGCCATCAATTTTTAAGAGTGGGCCTACTGGGCCAATCAGGTGACCCACAAGGGACTTATGGGTGACCCAAAGGTGACCTGGTGGTGACCTGCAGTCCAAGCAGGTCATGGTATGTTAGAACAGAACCCATGGGTCACCCGATTGGCCTGGTGGGCCCACTCCATAAAAATTGATGACCAAGCTCAATCTGCGTTTTTCAATATTGGAATATGACTTCCGTGGCATGTGCTTGATTGGCTGAACACGGTCAGTCATGAATCATTTTTTTCAAAAAACCAGATATTGCTCAATTTGCTTGTGCAAAAATTTTCTTTGCAAAATAATTTTTGTGTAAGATAGACGGAGCCGTGTGTGGTCCGATTTTTAGAGTAGTCGATGCTTTGGGTGTTTGGGTGTCATTTGGGTGTTGGGTGTTTGGGTGTGTGATAGTAATTACCTTTGTTTGTTTGTTGTCTGTCGATCCACACCGGTCCCAACCCTCGTGGCCGCACGAGGGACAGCAGGTCTCGAAGCGAAAAAATAATTACGGTAGCCTACGTACGTGGTAAAAACGAAGTCGTCAAAGCGCGCAGCGAGCAGAGGAAGAAACGAAGAAGCGCGCGCTTTGTCGTCTTCGTTTTTACCACGTACGTAGGCTACCGTAATTATTCTTTCGCTTCGAGACCTGCTGTCCCTCGTGCGGCCACGAGGGTTGGGACCGGTGTGGATCCACGAAGACGTAGGCCTACTTCAGGCTTCCACGGTTGTACCCTCTCTCTGGCGGCAGATTCAATGATCGATCAAGGTGCTACACTTCTTAGAAATCCTGAAGAAGGACTCTTGTTTGAAGAGGCTTCCAGCTCTTCTGCATCTGCCAACTTTCGCCCCTTCTTCACTTCCAAGAGTGGATACGAGGAAAAAAGGATTCGTTGTTTCACTTGCCTCAGAAGCTGCAAAACTCTTCTTTGCCAGGAATGCATCGCAACTGACTGTAAATAATTACTCTTCTCCATTCTTACTTGAGTGAAGTGTAGGCTTCACCGTTGTATACGGTTTCGCACCGTGCACCAAGCATGCGCAACCATGCAATGAGGTGAAAAGAGATGAAAATGGGTGAGGTGGCATGCAGCACGTGCCACGTAGTACCACCGCTATTTGCGATTTTACCCATTTTTTTCATTTTTCCGCAGAGAATATATCCATATCCGCATTGCACGCTTTCGCTTTTGTGGTGTTTGGTACCAAACCGAATACTGCGTACTTACAGCACTGTACAGGGTGTTTCATAATTTACTCGCCGGATGTTTGTGCTTGTATCTCCCCACCGAGTGTCACATTCGAATGCGCTTTTTTGCGTTGAATAGCCAAGGCTTCAACGTTGATGCAGTCAAAATTTCAGCTTTCTAGGCTGGTGAATTCTATTGCCTTGCTCCGCTACTATTCTTTCTTGCTGTTCCGTATTCTCTGACTCTACAGACGTTCCTCTATTTTCTTACTAACGTTTTCGTGCAGCCGATTGCGATAGGGGAACTTTCTCGAACTGATCATAAATATGCAACAACTAACAAACTGGGTTAGAGAGAGGCGCGGTCATGAGTCTGGCGGTTGTCAATGCAAATCCAATCCCATTTAGGATAGGGGTAACAGACTCATGCCCGCGCAGCTAGGCATTATCAAATGTACGTATTATCATACGTAAACGATAGGAGGTTATATGTACTATACATTATCATGTATGTACGGACATATCATAGGCCAACAGGAAGCGGCTCAAACAGCTCGATTTGCAAAGCGCCAATTTTCACACATTTTTGCAGGCGGCCAGTGTCGGCTCCGGTTTTTCTCTCCCCAGTTTACCTAACCCAGTTCTCTCCTTAGTTTTCCTTCCACAGTATTCCCCTCCCCAGTTTTTATCTGGAGCACAAGTTTTCGGTAGAGTTTTTCCACATTCATGCCACTTCTCTTGCAGATTCGAACTTAGCAAACAGTGTTACAGCCAAAATTCGGTCATCCAAGCTTTTCCTTGGGACGCTGATGCCATGGTGATCAAACTGAAGTCTATCTTCGACAAGACTGCTCAACAATGCATAAAAGTTTGCGTGGAATGGTGAACAGACTTGAAAGAGCGAGAAAAAAGCGAAAATGCAAATCCGTTGCCCCGCCTCGGTGCCCTGCCTCCGTTTTGCGCCAAAAAAGGCGCCGCAACTTTGACCGCTTACAGCGCCATGACAATGCAACCTAGGAAGCTAAAATTTTCGCTGCATCAACGTTGAAGCCTTGGCTATTCAACGCAAAAAAACCGCATTCGAATGTGACACTCCGGTGGGGGAGATATAAAGCACAAACATCCGGCGAGTATATTATGAAACACCCCGTATATTCATTCAGTCCACTGAAAGAATGCGCAACTTTCTAAATTCGCGCTAGAGTTGCGCCTGGACATTTCTGTGTATTTTTTGTGCTATTCTACCGGCGTGTTCTCTCAGTGGACGGCCCTGTTTTGTACAGTCCATTGCTGGAGAGAACGGACCCAGCCCGCTGCCTGTTTTATCAGGTTATTTTATACGCATTTATTCACTCTCGTTGGCGAAATCCAACAGTTGCTATGCTGGGGTGATAAAGCAAGTTCTAAGCTTTCATTTGATGTACAGGGTGTCTCATAATAAACCGAACATTTTTCCGTGCATATAACTCTGGAACCACATATTAGATTTTCATGCGGTTTTTTGTGTTTAGTAGCCAAGGCTTCAACTTAGATGTGTACAAAATTTTAGCTTCATAGGCCCAGTGGAAGCTGCTCAAACACACCCTTTCTCCGGCGGTCAAAAACGAGGGTTTTTCGAACTGGTAGTGCCGATTTAGGGGCCTCGTGTGCATAGTCCAAAATAAAATTAGTCTCATAATGAAAAAATATGTCCCAAAATGCTAGCAAATGTGTATCTCATGCATTATAAAATGGCAGCATAGCAAACGCATGGAACAAGGTATCTTGAGAAATAAGACCGTAATTTTTCCCCGTACTAAGGAAAAAAAGTCGATTTTGAGCTTCGAGATTCTAACCGTCGTAATTTCCGAAGTATGCGGACCAAGTAGCTGAAATTTTGTACACATCTAAGTTGAAGCCTTGGCTACTAAATAAAAGAAACCGCATAAAAATCTAACATGTGGTTCCAGAGTTACATGCATGGAAAAGTGTTCGGTTTATTTTGAGACACTCTGTATATATTTTATGTTCGAACTAGTGGTCGGCACAAACTATATACAATAACAAAACCGGGCGATTTTGTATGCCAAAAAAGCATATTGTATACAATACAATACAAAACAAAATAATTTCCCATCTGGGATACAAAATACAATACAATACAATATTGACAGTGGAACATATTGTATGAATTTTGTATGTTGCAGAGGCTATTTTGACCTCTCACACAGTTTATCTGCAACGTTTTCCAATCTCAAAAGTGAGCTTTTTGTCAAAAATGATTGAAAACGACTTTCCACCAGTGGTCAGTAATTTGTAACCACTACATCTGGAAGAAAAATTCAGATTTTGCTAAATTTCTGGACAAAATATCGCTTATTTGCACCCGTGTAACATACAATACAATATACAATAACAAAACAAAACGGGCCCCTTGTTGCAGATACAATACAATAACAATACAATATGTAGGGATACAAATACAATACAATACAAAATAATTTTTGCATACAATGCCGACCACTAGTTCGAACATAGCTGGTTGCGCTACTACAAGCTGTTGAAGTTTCTGCTTTGTTCAGGTCCAGTTCAGGGGCCAAAAATCGCCCCGGCCCATAACTCGACCAATGTTTCACATTTTTCCATAATTTTCCCTCGTCGTGTGGGTTTTCTCTTCTATTTGTTTTCTCCGCTGTAAAAACACTGTGTTGCTGTAAAAATTGGAAGATATTCGCGCTTTCCTTCGAATTTGGACGTGTGGACAGCCGTCCAAAATTGAAGAATTTTGCATTGTAACTTCATCAGTTCTCGCTAAAAATAGAAAGGCAAGGTACGTACATATAAGGTCGGCGGAAAACTCACCTGGAGATGCGCAGATCACAGGCTACCTGCCGTTCTGCTAGAGAGATACAAACCAAAAACCTCGAAAATCGTACCCCTGAGGTGGACCTGAACAAAAACTGAACCTTCAACAGCTTGTAGCAGCTCAACCAGCGATTTTCGAAACACAATATAGCCTATGTACATCAAATGAAAGCTTAGAACTTGCTCTATCTAGCTCCACCTGTTGGATTTTGCCATGGGGATCCCCTTTAAAGAGGGCCTCGCACAAAAAAAGTTGTTGTCGCGAAATAAAAAATAAATAGTCCGAATATAATGCAATTTTTAATGACAAATTTAAAAATAAAAAGAAAATTTTAAAAATTCCTTAACAGTCGATTTTTACACGCACTTGGAAGGTTTTGGAGGCCCCTTAGACCTTAAAAACGCCCGATACTTAACTTCTTAACCCCACTATCAGATTCCCCATTAAATTTGCTACAAAACCATACTTCTTTTTCCCTAGAGGTGGACCACGTATACATCAAAGCAGTCCAAAAGCAACCACAGGTTTGCCCTTTTGGCTACTGTTCCAGAACATCAGCTTATACTGATTGTACTGTAAACCATGAAATTTTCGAACGCATTTAATTTTCGAACAATTCGAACAAAAAACTTTTGTTCGAAAATTACATGGTTCGAACTTTTTGTATGTTGAACAAATTTACTGCTAAAGTACTATTAGACTTCCTCAGTGCATATATACAGCACCATACGGTATGGTTTGGTACATATACTTACCTAGTATACATACAGCACCATGCATGCATCACCAAACGATAAACATAGACATGTGAATAAATAGGCGATGGACCAGATTATACCATAGGTTAGCGAAGGGAAAAAATTGTTGTTGGTGTCAACGTGCAGTACATAGCAGTACGTACGTACATAGAGCTTAGCTGAGCTCTGTGTTCGAAAATTAAAGTGTTCGAACCAAACGACCCCCCCTTCTGTTCGAAATATTTGTGCGTTCGAAAATTTCATGGTTTACAGTATAAGAAAAAGCTGGACTTGCAGTCAGTTTTTTTGCCACATGACATATAGTGACCCATCTCTGATGAAGAACACAGGAATGGTTTTGTAGCAAATTTAATGGGGAATCTGATAGGGGGGTTAAGAAGTTACATATCGGACGTTTTTAAGGTCTAAGGGGCCTCCAAACCCTTCATATGCGTGTAAAAACCGACTGTTAAAGATGGGGCCGCATAAAAAAAGTTGGGGTCGAGAAACGCCAAAATATCCTAATATTACGTTACTGAGCCGCTAAAACACTGGAATGTTCATTTACTACACACACACGCATGCAACAGTAATCAAAAGTTATTGCTTGGTATGCTTTTGTATGGGAAGCAGCATCTGGCTTGGGTTTGAATTGCGCGCCGTTTTCTACAAGTGCGCCTTTGAAAAGATACGAGACGCAGAGTGTATCAAATAAGAAAGAGAGACAACATGTCTTGTTGTTGCATTGCATGCCTCTTGTGTGTGTGGTATCTGCTGCGTGTGAGCTGCCTGCTGCTCGCTGGCTGGCGAGCGGGCGGAAGAGAAGAGAAGCGAAAGAGAGAGAAGCAACACATCTTGTTGTTGCATGCCTCTTGTGTGTGCGGTATGTGCTGGGTGTGTGCTGCTCCCTGGCTGGCGAGCAGGCGGAAGAGAAGACAAGCGAAGCGAAAGGCAACACAATGGGCGCAGTCGGGCTGCGGCTTGCGCGTGCGGTAAACAAGACGGACAGATAGAAAATCCAGCCAGCCATTCAGCGCTTATGTAGAAAAGAGCGCGCAATTCAAACCCAAGCCAGATGCTGCTTCCCATACAAAAGCATACCAAGCAATAACTATTGTGTTTTGTTCAATATGCATGTAACAAATGAACCTACCAGAGTTTTAGGGGCTCGGCTACATGATTTTGAGGGAAATGTTATATTTCGCGACCCTGAAACTTTTTATGCGGCCCCATCTTTAAGGAATTTTTAAAATTTTCTTTTTATTTTTAAATTTGTCATTAAAAATTGCATATATTCGGACTATTTATTTTTTATTTCGCGACAACAACTTTTTTTGTGCGAGGCCCTCTTTAAAAGCTCTAAGATTTCACTATTCCGCTCAAAACGGGCAGCGGGCTGGGTCCGTTCTCTCCAGAAACGGACTACTTGGCGGCGGTGCCGTCTAGAAAGTGAGTGTAGTGAGCGAGCACGCGTCAGCCAGCATTCGACTGTTTGGCCTGCAGGATTGTGGTAAGTAGGTGGTACACTATGTTTCAGCGAAGCTGACATCCGCTCGGAATGCGTTGATCTCCGCGCGTCTGCGATGTTCGAGTGCAGATCGAGAAGCGAAGCGTCAGTTGGACGGCTTCTTGTCTGGAGTCCTGCTGTTGCAAGCGCGCTATGCAGCTGCCTACTCCAGTCTCGACAGCATACGGCGTCGCATGTATCGCAGTGCTGACATCATAAAGCTGCAACAAGAGAAACTGTCCTTCTTGCGTCGTCGTCGCGCGGAATGCGAGCAGTCTATTCGACATCTGCAGTCAGGACTCGAATCTTGGGAGCAAGCGATACAGAACAAAGGTGAGCGACTGCGAAGAAAGAGCGAAGAGCTGGCGACGAATAGGATGCAGCTTAGCAGTGCGCGCTCCTCTCTCGATTCTTCTCTCACCCTGCCTGTGTCCATAGTGGGTGGAGCGCCTGCGGAAAACGTGGTGGATGCTCTCACTGAGGCTGCACTTACTCACTATTCCAACGGCCGCTGGATAAGCAGCCAATCTTCAGATTCAACTGCGAAGAAAGCTCAGCTGTTCGAGATATGCGGCGCCCTTGTTCCTGACAGCTGCGATTATTCAGCACTCAAGAAGTGTCTATGTTACTTCCGCTCTACTTCCGAAGCCTCTCAAATGACGAAAAGCGAGTCGACATCCCTTGCAAGGAGTACTCTGGCAGCGTTGGCCTGTCTTGCTCATCTTCTTAGCACTCTGAGCAGAGTGTTCGATGTTCACCTGCCCTTTGGCGTGTCTCCGCACAGTCTGCTCCTTGCTCATCAGCTCAGTCTGGCCAGATTGGACACGATCTGTGTACAACTCAATGTCGATATGGTTCTGTTGTGCTACAGCCAAGGGCTGCAGGAAGACTTGAAGTTGGATCGACCGTTCGCTAACGTCTGTCGCTTACTTCATCATATCAGGCGCTCGACGAGACTTGGAATGAATTTCGAAGCGCCTCAGTCTTTTGTTCTTTCAGCGGAAGTGGAGCGGGAATTTCAAGAGGCGGAGCAACAGATTGACTGGACGGAGGAAGAGGAAGCAGTGCCTCTTCACACTCGCTCTTCTCAAGGTGGAAGGCGAGAGTTGGACTGGGAGCAAGTGATAGGGGAAGAGCTTCCTCATTGGGAAGAGCCACAGGCTTCCACCACCCTCACTGGACTCATCACAAGCGCAACATCATCTGTTTCTAGTCTCTTTCGTACAACTAACTCATGATTGATATGTACTACGTAGTACATACATACGTACATACATACGTTTTATGTACGTATGTATGTACAGTATTGTAATAATACCGTGTATATCAGTAGATACTAGACATGCCCTAGTAATTAGTGCGTGGGGACGCAGCAAAAAACAAGTAACCGAATGCGTGCGACCAAATTCGCCATTTTGAAGCCGAGATCTCAAAATAAAGCATACACAAAACGTTTTCTATTCGCAAGGTTGGTAAGCAAGTGGTGCTATTTATTACGCGATCGATGATGCCCATGCTTCCTTCTTGGCGATTTGGACCGCGATCTCTTCGGTGATTTTGATCGTGATCTCTGTTTGCGACGTTTCGGACTGGGCGAACGGCGATGCGAGTGCTTCTTTTGCTGCTCTGCTTTCGTCCCTTTTTGCTCTCGACTTCTATCCCTGTCTTTGTCCCTTTTGTCTTTCGTTGAAGCCGTTTCTTGATTGGTATCGTCCTGAGAAGAGAACAGCCCAGGAATCGCAACTGGAAATTTGTAATGTTCTAGTACATACAATAAATGTTCCAACTGCTGTACGTATTGTAGCATAGATCTACTGTCCACATATTTGTCTGACCCAAGTTTGGAATCTGCATTTGTCTCAAAATTTGTACCGAAAAGTAGCGCATCCTACGGCTAAGCTAAAGAAAAGCACCTTGCGCTGCAATGATGCCGCGCTCACCATACGTCCGACATATCAACTAGTACATGGCACCACAAACGACCATGTAGTATTCCTAGGTCGGATGTACGGACGTATGGTGAACGCGGCATAAGTCGTGTTTCGACCCTCACTAACGCCACGGATACCTAAGTAGGTCAAAGCTAGGCAATGACATTCTTCGCAATAAAACGACAAAAAATTGAACGCGCAGACCTTTTCTTGGCGCGTGGGTGCCGACGCACGACTCATTACAGAGCAGAGCGCTACACCAATTTACCGCGTGTGTGCGTGCGTAGTACTAAACTGAGAAAGGAACTACAGCAGCTTACCCTGTTCTGCAGTTGTCTTTGCTGCTTCGCTTCCCAAGCGCCAGATCGATGTGTTGCTGTACCTAAAACATTTCATTCCACATGATATGACTAGCAAATAAAAGTAGTGTACGGTGTCTTGGCACAAAGGTGCAACGTTCCCACCCACCCGACGATGGAATGCTCGTCGCTAGGATAGTTTATGCTATTCGTAATTATTCTGTCATCCACATACAGAGGTTAGTTTTTATGCATGGACTGTGCCGCCTGTATATGTCATTGACTGTCAAAGCAATTTAGAGCTAACACGACTTGATTCAGCTGACTAGCCACATATTGTACGTGTAAATAAGGAAAAGCAATGAGGTGACATTGGATCGGAAGATAAAATTAAGCTCCGACGCATTTCACTTCCTACGGAAGGCAATCGCTGGAAATTACCCCACCCACTGCCACTATCGAAGCAGACAGCGCGCCGTGGCTTCTGCTGACTTCTTCCTTCCTGGTCTTTCGAATAACCAACTCATTCTATTGACTGACACATTCTGGCCTAACGCAGCCGGATAAGATGTACTTATTAAAACATGCAGCCGGAGCCATTACCTTGCTTTTTGTTATCAGCCAAGGTACTGTGGAAGCATGGAAACGAAGAGTAAGTTTATTAATCGTTACATGTTCACGCTGTAATTGAAATTATTGTATAGTGTCTCATAATAAACCGACCAGCTTTCAGTGCCTATATCTCCACAATGGACGGGCAGGACAAAATATAGGACAAAATACATTGGACAAGGACAAAATTTATGTTTTGCCAAAGGGGGATATACTTTATACAATACAATAAATAACCCAAAAATACGGTACGTGGTCACGAAGGTCCCTCCGTGAAGAGAACGATGTCGGAACGCAGAAGGAGCGAGTGAAGAAGAAAAGCAAATTTTCTCTTGTCTTCCTCCTCGCATTTTTTCACTTTCTTTTCTTCTTCGCTTGCTCCTTTTCCGCTGCGTTCCGACATCGCTCTCTGCCGATCAGAAATTGCACTGAAAAAATGTAATACAGAGGGGTCACCTCGCGACCATGTACTTTCGCTAAGCGCAATCCGTCAAACTGTAATTATCGGTAGTGTAATAATACTGTAAATAGGCCTAATTATCGGTAGTGTAATAAATGCTGTGCGGGTGCATTACTGAAGTGGGGAATGTGTTCATTACTGTGCTTAGACTGCCCCCCTTGTGAATGTGCAAGGACTTCCAGCTGGAGAAGGCGCCGGCACTGATGCACCCGAATGCAGAGTAAGCGAACCGTGTGGATATTACACCCAAGGCAGAACCTTCAGGCAGCTTCAATGGCTCCCTA
Source organism: Epsilonema sp. ZAB3_2 (assembly GCA_030247985.1). Lineage (NCBI taxonomy): Eukaryota > Metazoa > Nematoda > Chromadorea > Desmodorida > Epsilonematidae > Epsilonema > Epsilonema sp. ZAB3_2. The sequence continues at coordinate 129,627 of JASAMW010003933.1, forward strand.
CTTGGTAAGAAAGACATGAAAAAACCACTTACAACATCGAACTAATATTGTGAAGACGTACATACATACGTGTAGATGCAACCCCGAGCAAAATCCACTTCCATGGGTTTCATACTACACTAGTGCCACGCTACGTACATGGGGTAGCATGGGGTAAAGTCGGTCACCTAAGCAGATCTAAGAAACCAGTAGCCTTAAAAAAAGCCTACCATTGGCACTACATAAATTCAGTCTTATGCATACCCCCTGGTGTAAACCCCCCCCCCCCCCCCCCCCCCATGTATCGTAATCCTGAGCCAACCTATGAAAGCTGTTCATAAGCTTTTTTCTCAAGTACGTATACCACCCTTCAATACACCCCTCAATTTTTGTATTGCCCCGGGGGTTATACACCGGTAAACAAGGTATAGCCAGCTAGTGTATGTATACGCGTGTGTAGGAACGCCAAATAGGCCCTGCTGTGTCGCATGTTGCAGGTGTCGTTGTGGTTCTGATCAGAGCTGCGTGTTTGGGGAATTGGAGAGGCGCAAAAGGGCAGTGAAATTTGTTTGCAGAACTTCTGATGATAATTTAGGGAATAGCCTACCTAAGTAGAGTAGAACGCTTAGTGCTTGTTTGGTGACGAAGTTGAAACGATACAATTAGGATGTCATGCTATCTGGTGGAAAGGAAAAAGCCAGGCCTAACGAATGGCGTGCATAGTTCTTGACAATGCGCACATACCTATACTAGCACGCAAAATATGGTGTGCACCGATTTCAGGTTCCTGACCAGATAAGCTCAAGCTTCAACGGCCAGATAAGCTTTAGTTTGACGACAACAGGTCAAATGATTGATCGTACTTATTTTGCATACATTCCGACGAGTCAAACGCTACAGGCTACATATACATTGTACGTCGCTCTTCGTTATATGGAGGAAATAGACCTACTACCCTGCTCGGTGAACACCATCTTGCACGTACTAACTACTAAAAAATCAGTCTCACCTTTTTTCCAATCCCAGTAGTTTTTAGCCACTGACTGGCTAAAGTCGACATGAATGCGGCGATCGTCGATGAGTACGTTGTCCATCTTGAAATATGCCTTCTCACACGACTCATTCTAAACAACGATTGCGCAATAACCACGTCAGCAGATACGCATGCACAGGTAAAGCCGGATGGTCGTAAAAACAACTTTAGCTCACATTCTCAAATTCTATGAAAGCATATTGCAGGGAATTTCCAGTCTTCTTATCTTTGATAACTTCACATCTGCAATATGAACAGCAGATAAAAAAACTGCACAAGAAAGAAAGGGGACAGAGTCAAACTGCTGCTGACTTGATGATTTGTCCAAAGCGAGCAAAGATGATCTCGAGATCTTCCTCTGTTGTTACTGGATGCAGTTTACACACAAAGAGCACATTGTCCGGTGGTTTCTCTTCCGCATGATGCAAATCACCCACCTCAAACAAGCACACTATTCTAGGCATGTGCCGTGGTACATCAGGTTCAGGATGGAGTGAATATGTCACAACACCTTCTACACTTACCTAGCCTAGGGTAGTACATGTACATCTGCATACCATTTCGAGGATATGTGCACGAGCTCGAGCTTCTCTCTGCTCGATCTCTTCCTTCACTTCCTCTGCTGGCTTCCCTGCAAACTCATCTATCTCTTCTTCCAGCCCAATGCGAACACTCTGCAAACCCCAGAATACCCATCTATACTCAGTCCACTGAGAGAGTGCGGAGATTTCTGAAGTCGCGACAGATCTTTTGCGTGAAATGCAGGACACGTCCATGCAGTTGTGCTGTATTGCGCGAAAAGCATCCAGCGAATTCGGAATCTCAGCTTCGCACTCTCACAGTGGACCAACCACACCCATACAACTCTATAGGCTACGCTCATATCTGACCTTGAGCATTTCCGGAGTGGGAGATGGAGAGCGAGATGGAGGCTCCAAGCCTTTCGGATCATCAAAAGGATCGTCCAGAATTATCGTATGAGAGATCCTATTACAGACAAAAATAAATGACTCGCACTAAATTAGAACAAACAAAGCCATCAAGCAAGGCGTGTACGGTACCTGATATCTCGATACGGACGTTTGGTGCCATCGCAAATGGTTTCGTTGAGCTTCTCCAACACGTCAAATCCCTCAGCCACTTGGCCGAACACGCTGTGCTCTCCGTCCAGGTAATCCAAGTTGTCCGCCAATGTGATGAAGAACTGACTGCCGTGCATATTCTGACCATTGTTCACCATGGACACACAGCCCCGTCGCAAATGACGCAACTTTGGTATCACTTCCATATCAAAGTACCGAGCTTGGTCCCCATATAAGAACCTGCAAAGATCTGTACGTTCGTTTTGTACGTAGCCTACATGTATGCATCATGACACACACATTGAAGACAATACCTCACAAAAAACCGCCTAACAGCCTGTATGTCTACTTATTCTTCATACAAAATAGGAGTCGTGTTGTGATGCTATGCATTCAGTCAGTTTTGCAGCTACGACGTTCGCTGATGGCTCATTCGAAAGCATGTTAACCCCAAGGGCGGCAATAAGCCTTCGATTTCCGATCTGAGCAGTCGATCGCCCATAATCGATCAATATTCAATATTTTACTATTAAAAGCGCGCAGAAACGAACAGCGTAGCGCGGAATGGTGACGCCCAAAAGTGCACACAAGACAAGACTAACGCGCGCAAGATGCGCAATAACTTCAATCACCTGCTGCGATAGGAAATATACGGGTTGCACGCGCCCTGCACATACAAACGACACAGCATAGCAAAATAACGCGGGCTTACTTGAAAACTGAATCTCCTCCTGTTCCCGTACCCGTGGGATCACCCGTTTGAGCAATATAATTTTCCTAAATAAACGAAATTATAGTACGTATGTTATGTTCACCTATTTTGCGATTACTTTGACTTATGCCCCATTCACAACGGGCGCTGAACGCCGAAGTTGACGTTGCGTTGCCGCCGGCGTCAACGCCAACGCAGATATCGACGTTCAACGCAGATTATGGAAAACTACGCAAATTTTATTTTTCTCCAATAATAACGCCGGCATAGATGATGATGTTGTTTGGTACGTAAGACGTACGTATTAAGATCAAGTTTTCGTCGATGTTCGCTACTTTTATCTGCGATCGCTAATATCTGCGTTGAACGTCGATATCTGCGTTGGCGTTGAACGTCGATATCTGCGTTGGCGTTGACGCCGGCGGCAACGCAACGTCAACTTCGGCGTTCAGCGTTCGTTGTGAACGGGCCATGACCCCTCCGCGCCCAGCGCCCAGTCTTGAAACACCTATGAATTATCTGCGTTGAACGCAAATATCAGCGTCCGTTGTGAACGAAGCATTACTTTACCTCGACGGAATGAAACTCGCAAAAGTTGTAGTACTTCAGCTTACAGAGCTTCAAGAAGTTCAAACATGCTGAAACAACGCACAACGAATAACATCCATAAGCCATACACAATCATTGCATCCACATACCATTGGAAATCATGTAAACACTTACTTATCTTTCTTTCAGTGGTGAATAAATCAACCACCAAATCTCCGATCGTTGTTTCAATAAGAACAGACATGACTTTTGTCTTTCCAAATTCTAATTTTCGTCGCTTGCTGGCTGCTGATGCTTCCGCCCGGCCCGGCCGGCTTACTACAGGGACTCCTAGATTTTAGGATCATGGCGCGTTCACTAGAGACGTCCGTAAATCCGTCCGTCCGTCCGTCAAATCCGTAAAACGTATCTAGGAGTACAAGGTTCTTTGTGGTGTGCCATGTACTCCTAAATACTTCCGTTACGGATTTGACGGATGGACGGACGTGACGGATGCCTGGTCCGTGGCCTGGTGAACGCGCCATACTCCTTGCTAGGAAGCATATAGGAGTCCTTGGGCTTACTAAAGTTCAGCTACAACACAGTAGTCTATGCAGGTCTATGTTTCCATGGACAATGAACGCTTGAGCAAATACTAAAACACGCGTGTACAGACTACAGTAGTCTGTAAGCCCCGAAAAAATCAGCAAATTAGGTTATTCGAAAAATAGAAAATTTACTTGAGTTCGCAGCTAACCTGAAAATTATTTAGGGACAAATACGGGGACCGATGCCTCCTCGTTTCTCTTCACCACATCAGCCGTCAGCCATACATGGGTTTTTTATACATTTTTTTCTAGGACCATAGCTATAGGACAAGGTGGCATTGGAACCGTATTTTTTATTGGGTGTATGGCCCCTGGGACTTACATAACATTTTCAAGTATTATTCCGTGTTCTATCTTTAGGCGAATGCCCGGCGTAAGCCCCGCGTATGTCTCCGATGTACAGTACATGAACCATCACATCATATATACAAATATTTGCTGCTTCAAGAAACATTGAAGTTGGCACTTGAATAATGAGGTTGATTTGGATGAGTTGCAAGGGTCTGGTTCTGGTTTGAGCTTCGAAAGTCATTGTTGCTTCAGTGTCACGACTTGTCTTAAATGACTTCGGAATGGAATGGAGGTATTATCCGACAGTCTGAGCCTGAGGTAGCGGCTCTGAGCTATTTTATGCTTTACTAGACACTACATTACATACTGTGCAGCGGTGGCATCTCCTCCAATATGGCCGCATACAACATTCAGAGGCGCCGGAGCAGAAACAACAGACATTCTGGCATCACTGAAAAGCTGAGCAAACCTTCACTTGAACAGTTCTGTTTTTTTTAGTAAATAAAGCAGGCGCTGTTTAGTAAGTAAAGCAGCCTTGCTTTACACAGAAAAGCGCCATGTTCATTCTCATTATCTTCCTGCAATCGCTTCTGACTTTTAGTTCTAAGCCAGAGCTGATTTTCAGCTCCCTGCCTACAATACGGTTTTTCATGCATGCAATTTTAAACAATATCGGCCAAGACTACGTAATAAACCTAGATTTCTAATAAATCGCTGGATCATCGATCAATATCAGGAACATTACATGAAGGTCTTTTATTCCTGTTCAACGTTGAGTAAATAAAACACGTAAATGTTAGTAGAATAAAAGCGTCTGTCAGTCCAATAACTCTAGCCGAGTTAAGCGTACGTACGTACGTACGTACATCGTACGGCTAATCTCAAATTAATCCGGTTGCGCCAAGACGCCATTCAGCCTAGAAGAGCTAACTGAATAGGATGTCGAAAATATTTTGTAGGCCTATAGTGCGCGAACTGACTACGTATGGATTTTGCTTTCGAACACCTCTCAGCTAATATTATGGAAACAAAATATTCTTCATGGCTTCACCAGCTCTTTCATCGCTTGTTACGCCACGAAGTATGCTTTGATTCAATGGCAATATATACGTACATACGTAGCAGATGCCGCTTCGCAAAGGAGGTTATTCTGTTGAACTTCAGCGTCATTTTCGTGGTCTTTTGCCAAACGACTTTTCGATCTAGTTTTATCTCTCGGGTCGTTTGTCGTGATAGTAGGTGTATTGCCATCACGAGCTATAGATTACATGCATAGTCTATTCATGCATAGTTGGGTTTTAGTTTCCGACCGCTTGGCAGGCAATGGCACAACGTAGGCTAGGGCCATAATTTTTGAAGTGTCGAGTTTTTTCGTCCCCTTGGGCAGTTTGCGCCTGTATCTTAAAATGAATAGGTTATACACAACTGGAGTCGTGCCTACTGCCTGCTCTGTCAATTTGTACCGACTAATTGGCGTCATGAATTTTGTTTCGGCAGTTCTAGTATGTGTACTTTACCTGCGTTTGTAAAATCACCATTTTGTCTGTGTGCAAGCATTTTCTGTGTATGTAAGATGCAAAACTAGACATGTAATAAAATAAGTAAATTTGTGTGAGTACTCTTACGATTGTGTACTGCAGCCTAACCACAACCAACGACGAGCTTCATAGCAGCTGGCAAAAAATGCTGCTCTCTCTCACTCTTTTCCTTCAGCGTCAACTGTTAGCTGTTGGAGCTGCGCACTGGGTTGTACGTGCCAACACAAAGTGCCTATTGCTTACGTAGAGGTACGGCAACGGCAGTACGTACCTCACTGTAACGATGCAGCAAAGCGAAGGAGAACAACTTGTTTCAAATCATGAAGAAGCTGACGCACCAACAACTGAGAACAACCAGCTGCAACAACAGCAGCAGCCTCGTGTCTTTATACGAAGATGGCTGATACTTGCCATGTTCGTCTCCTTATCAATGTCAAACGCCTTCCAATGGATCGAATATGCTATCATCACAAACCGAGTCACGGCTTATTACAGGGTATCCACCGTAGCAGTCAACTGGACTTCAATGATTTATATGTGAGAACCAGAAACCATTAAACCAAGCAAGCAAGCTATGCAAAGTGCGGAGCACATTATAAAGTTCTGTTTTGCGCACCAACATGCTGAAAAGTGTAAGATTCGTTTTAGGTTGAATTATATCCCATTTATATTTCCTGCGACATGGATCTTAGATAAGTTCGGTCTGAGGATAGCGGCCTTATTGGGAAGTTTCGGCAACTGCTTTGGTGCTATAATAAAGTGTGGTTCTGCAAGTCCAGAGCGATTCTGGCTGACGTTTGTGGGTCAGACTTTCGCTGGCACCGCTCAGATCTTCATCCTCAACATCCCTCCCCGCCTCGCCGCCGTTTGGTTCGGCCCAAAAGAAGTCAGTACCGCTACCGCCCTGGGTGTATTCGGAAATCAGGTATGTATAAGTATATGTTGTACGCACTTCTAATGTACTTCACTTACATATAATATTATGTAAGGAATGTTTATGCACATGAACGAGTAAGGGCCGGTGCATGTCGTGTAACACGTACATATGTATGTATTGTTCCGTCCTACAGCTGGGTATTGCATTCGGATTTTTCGTCCCACCTTTGATAATGGAACTTTCGCCGAATCACACTGGCATTGGCCTTCAGCGTCTTTTCTTTATCTCAGCTGGCATCAACTCTGTGATCTTTCTTCTGATATTGCTTCGTACGTGAGAAAGGCATAACGTTGGTACTTTACAAGCTCGTTCGTTTCACCTGTCTAAGCCTGAATGAGTTGTTGGTTTGTAATATACAGTACGAACAACTTTCAGTATTCAGAGATTCTCCTCCAGTGCCTCCAAGTCAAGCCCAGTTGGCCGCCATTGAAGCAACTATGGACAAGAATTATTTACGCTCGCTGAAACATCTGGTCACCAACCGAAACTTCGTACTTCTCTTTCTCACTTACGGTACACCGACGTCTACTTGTGCGTACAAACATACCACTCACCTACATACAGTTATTGCGGCGGCTAGTTCATGAGCAATTTGTCTCATCGATGTACCCTAATGCGTGTGTTCCGCTTTGTGGAATTTGGGATTACCGACTCAATATTGATATTCCAGGCTTGAACGTGGGAGTGTTCTACGCAGTTTCAACTCTCTTGAATCAAATGGTGCTGCAATTCTTCCCGGTAAAGGCGTACTGCCACGACCGTGCCATCCAATATCGTAGCTGCCAAGGCCAACGACCCTGAAAGTTCAAACGACCCTGTGGAAAATGTGTACGTACGTTCATTCAGGGTGAGGATGTACTAATTGGTTGGATGGGCTTCGTCATCGTCATTTCCGGCATGGTCGGTTCTGTCGTATGCGGCCTGTGGCTGGATTGCGGATGCTGCGGCCATTTTAGACACACTTTCAAGTACTCTAACTGTACCTACATACAGCCCGGCCTTTATCACTGTGCACTACAAAGCTTTTCTCCTGTGTTACAGGTTTACAACGTTAGTCGTGTACATCTTTTCGTTTATGGGAATGGTGGCTTATACGTTCATTTTGGACAAGGGACAAATTTGGCTTGTTTTTGTGGTCGCTGGATTATTGGGGTATGACAGCGATATCGGAGTTCCATTGCATTGTTGCCGTCCTATGGAGCAGCCTGACACATGATACTCTAGCCAGGCCTTCTTTGCAGATTCTTCATGACTGGCTATTTGCCACTGGGCTTTGAGTTTGGCGCTGAGTTGACGTATCCGGTGGCAGAGGGTACGGTATCTGGATTGCTAAACTGCTCCGCACAGGTAAAAGAAAATGTATTGCTATGTATGTACGTATCGCGCAGTAGTGTCGTTGAAGCAATATTTGCAAATCAAACCATGAAATTCCCACAGAAGTCGTACATCCTGGTTCGGTGTAGACAGCTTGAAAACCCTATGTACATACGGTACTTCGGCGCGCGCGCGTAGATAGTTGCGAAAGAAAAGGGCCAGAACTTGGCGCGCGCTTCGAAAACTGTCTATACGCGCGCGCCGTACTTTGTACGCAGCGCATAGACACCCTTGGGTTTTTCAAACTGTCTACACCGACCCAGGATGTATGACTTCCGTGGGAGCTTGAGGGAATTCTTTGCAGATCTTTGGCGTAGCGCTGACATCTGGAGTAGGCTTTCTTCTGGAGCAGAGTTTCGCTGTTGTTCATTGTAACATCGGTTTAACAGTGTTCTTGCTGGCAGGCATTGCTCTCACAGGTGACAATGCACTCACATGCTGTACATACTGCCAGGAATCGTATTTTCCGTCCGTCTGCCAAAAAATAATACAGTAGGTTACTGTACCTTTTTATTATGCTTTGCTGCTGTATTTTCAGCTGTCATACAAAATGATTTACGGCGACAGCGTGGAGGGCAACTGGTATGTAAACACCTGAAACCATACAATACCTGAAATAACAGTACCTGAAACAGTACAATAGGTATGCCAACCGGCTATGATATACAATCTAACTTAGTTATTGACTTCTAGGCATCTGATGAAAAAGCAGCAAAGGCGGCTTCGAACAGTGATACAGCTGCTGTTCCGTTGATGCTTAGCTCCAAGATTGTTAAGGAAGACGCGGATAATGAACCGAATGAAATGGTGGAATTGAATAATTCGTCGCCATCAAAGAACGCCGACCAACTGTAGCTTTAACTCCTTGTACCTACTACCACCACCTACATACCTAATAGTTTTAGTATACTTATGAGTCGAGTCGTCAGCAATTGTACCTGACAGTGTTATACCTTGTATGTACATATTTATTGATGCACTTTCTCCAGGCGCTGCTACTACACTACTGTAAAGCTTCGTGTATAACCCCCGGGGGATAAAAATCGTCGTCGCCGATTCGAGGGGGTTATAGTACAGAGGGTTATACACGAGACCAAGCAAAATGTGCCATCATCACCAACATGCTTATTTTGCTTTATTTGCGCGTTTCACGCGTTTTAAAAATTTCGGTTAGAGGAGGATATATGTCGTAAGTCACCAAATAGGGGGTTATATTCGAAGGGGTTATACACGAAGCTTTACAGTACGTAACTTCTATTCTCAGGATGAATACGAGTACTGAACCGGACTACCGATACCGACTAGTGTAACTGTGGTATTATTTTTAAATATATTTTGAGAAACTACAGTGGAAGGATAGTATTATGTAAATATGTATGTACAGTACGTATGAAAGTTATCCGTCGGTTAGCCGTCGGTGAAGGCTTCCTGATGCCACTCGGTACTAGAAACACCGGTGTCTTATGATGCGTATTTATTATACAGATTCACTTGCAAGAAACTCTGAGGTCGTATTGATGAGATTGATCTGCTTTTAATTTATGTTAAGGCGATGATCTGTATAATGGTTTGATTCTTTGCATTATGAGCAAAACGTAGCCTACAACACCGCCCATGTAGAGTGCGTGTATGTAATGTATGTACATACTCTATATGTACACACATATCTACATATTACATACAGATTTATCATCATACATACACCATTTTGGAAGCAGGCGACTCTCGCGTCATTTTCGGGTAAAAAAAAGGAGGTGGCACCGTCGCATCGGTGGACCTGGCTGGCTGTATAATACTTTCTCTATTCCGAGCCTCCAATAACCAATATGTCATGCCACGTAAGTATGCGCATGTGGTGTGTTCATCGATGTACGAAATAAAAGGTGGTGACCTTGAAGTGAGGAGTCGCCTCGCTCGACAATAGTTGGTGGTTGGGTTATGGATGCGTCAGGTCCGAAGTGCAATGCAATGTAAAGCTTGGTGTATAGTACATAATCCCGTATCGAATATACACCTATCGTATACAGTACAACTCGCCATACTCTCATTCGTTCGAATAGGTCCTACACCGTGAGTTTGTAGTCCTCTGAATTAGCGGACCTACAACTGTTGAAAGTACGGCGCGCCCTTACAAAATCAAGAAAATCAAATCAGAAAATCATCAAAATCATGATGAAAGACCAATTCGAACGAAAGATGGAAGGTGACACTGGGGAAAGTAAGTACATTATGGTATCTATGTATATAACCATATTCTGTATTTTTTATTTCCCTCGTTTCGTATAACCATACCCAGTAAATCAGGCGCTATCATTTTTGTAGCCCTCTAAATCCGCCGGGTAATACACCAAACCTTACAGTACGTAGAAATGTGTTAGGTTGTACGTAATAATACGTATGTAATGTACTATACCTTCGTAGATAAATGCACGGACTGGACACGTATAGTAGTTATTCATACGCATGTATATGTGTATGTTATGTACGTATATAAGCACATGCACAGCGGCGTCTCTTTTACTCAGTACACTCTCATCTCTCACCTTGTTTGGAGACGAGAAGAGAGTCGCAGAATTTTGACAATCCTAAAACTACTACCTGTACTTCCTTGGATTAAAGTGGAAAAATTTGCAGAAAAATGCTGGGCGTGTTTTTACTGTTTCTGCTGCTTCTATCGTTAGCGGCGGGTGGCGGAGACCAAATTAAAGTTAATGAACTGAGTCCTGAAATGCAGCCACTGCAAGGTAAAGGAGGAAAATCGCCCGAAGATTCTATTCCTGTTATCGAAATACGAGGCGAAGGAAAGCCAATGACAGCAGCGCAGATTCGAGCATTGGAAGAAGAAGCAGCTGGCAAGCCACTGGATATTAAGCTGAAACACACGTGGAGACCCAAGCAATGTCCACGCGCCGCCAAAAGAAAAGATTTTATCACTTTCCATTACAAAGCATTCACGGAAACAGGAAAAAAGTTCGACCAAACGTAAGAGTGTACAACCGAACGAACTACAATCAGCCCCATATGGGCAGTACGTTACTGTAAAGCTTCGTGTATAACCCTTGATAGTGGTGACTAAAGATTTTTATTACCGCTCAATCTAAGTTTGAAAATGCGTAGAACGCGCAAATAAAGCAAAATGTGCAATATATTATTTTGTGACGAGTTCGGCACAGTCACGCGAAGCTTTGAAGCATTTATGTATGTAATGCAGTCTAGCTCGTTTCCTATCAATCCTGATCTTGCAGATATGGTCGAGGGGCTATACGGCTTCAACTGGGTGTAGGCATGATGATGCCTGGACTAGACAAAGGCCTAAAAGGCATGTGCGATACGGAGCTCAGGAAGGTTACGGTACCATGGAGACTTAGTCGGAAAAAGAAAAGCAAAAGTAAAAAACAAGAACTGCTGCTAACCTCTGACTGACTACGTATGAATCGTACTTTACGTACTTTAGAAAATCATTGCAATGACATTAGTTTGGTACAGTTCAATATATTTTTTTACCGTATCTTTGTGCAGCATGGAGATACATTCCAAATGAAGAACACTGGCTAGTGTTTGATATCGAAATGCTCAAAGTCGAGCCATACAGTCAGGAGCTGCAGTTCCAGTACATGGACAGAAACAACGACTCTTACTTGATCAGCACTGAAGTAAGCCAGTCCCCCTCCCATATAAAAATAATATGATACTTACAAAATGCGTCCGTTAGTACTGTAAAGTTTGGTGTATTACCCGATCGGGTTATACAAACAAAGTCGACTAATTTGCTCGGGGTATATTGATATTCGATATCGGGTAATGCAAAATATCGGGGTATATACCATACTGTACTTGCTTATTTCAGCGTAAAATAGCTTTTTGAAGCATTTGGCTCTAGGTAAATATTGGGTTATACAAAATACTAAATTCAAAGTCGACTATTTTGCTCGGGTTATATTCGATATCGGGTTATATTCGATATCGTGTTACTCCAAACTTTACAGTCCCGTATTTACCCATGCATGGGGCTATGCAGCTATGCATAGGGGGGGGGGGGGCTATGCATAGGGGTGCTATGCATGGGACATTTTTTATGTTTTTGAGAGGTGCACAGAGGCATATTTTTTAGGTCAAAAGAACATGTTTTAGGGCATAATTGAGGTCAAAACAGGGTTATTCTAGTACAATACACCCCCAAGCAGGCTTATAGGCATCTTAGCTTGGTGTGGGAGGGAGTGGCTATGGGTACTATATGACCAGCTTACATAGGTAGGTTCAGGTACTGTCTACAGTACATTATGGGGCTATGCATAGGGTATTTTTTATGTTTTGCCAATATGGGGCTATGCATAGGGGGGCTATGCATAGGGGGGGGGGGGGGCTATGCATGGGTAAATACGGTAGCTCACTAGTGGATGAAAAGACAAGATGGTAAATATTTTTTGAAGCATCTGCTCTTTCAGATTGAAAAGCACGTGGAAATGCTAAGAAAAGAGTTCGGCAAAGCTTGGCCAAACGAGGATATTGACGATGTGCACGCTGCCAGTTATTTCATAGCCTATTTTGACACAAACAATGATGACAAAGTTAGCCTGCAAGAATATACGCGAAAGATTCGGGCGGATCAATTGATGATGTCGACGAAGAAGAATCAGAAGAGACCGGAAGGCAGAAACAGAGACCCAGGCATGGGTTGGATATTGGACTTCAATAATGACGGAATTGTAACCAGAGAGGAATTGGACCAAGCTCCGGAACTGCTCGAAAAAGGCCCGCCGAAAAAACCGCAAAAAATTGAACTCTGATATTTCCTTTTCCTTCTGCTCGTATTGATAATGGTGCGTCGCGGTGACCTCTTTGTTTTAAATCCAAACATATCAGTGCTGCACGTTACCGTACTGCATTGCCCGCTTGATTCCGTCGTTTTGTTCTTCCTTCCATCAAAACTTCAAAATGCAGTTACACAGCCACACTTTGTAGACAGTTTGAAAAAAACCGGGCGCTGTCTATGCTTTCGCATACTTTGTGTGGCAGTCCAGCATGGACCGCCACGAAAGGTAAGGTATTGCTTTTGGCGCTAAGCCAAGAGAAGAAAAAGGTTTGTTTCAGATTTCCTTTCCAACATTCACCTCATTAGCTAGAACCGGTGAAAGGATAGGCCTTTATCATATGTTTCCGTCTCCTCCGCTCACTTTTCTTCTTTTGTTTCTTCTTTTTCGGTTCACCAAGGTTCACCTTTTCCTTCTTGGCTTAGCGCCAAAAGCAATACCTTACCTTTCGTGGCGGTCCATGCTGGACCGCCACACAAAGTATGCGAAAGCATAGACAGCGCCCGGTTTTTTTCAAACTGTCTACAAAGTGTGGCTGTGTAACTGCATTTTGAAGTTTTGAGGGTTTGGACTTATTTTTTAGGTAGGCACTTATGTACTGCCCTCAGTCCATCGTGTCGTTGTGTACCGTGTCGTTGTAGACCTCTGTGTTTACATGACAAATATAAATATCGTATGTACATCCTTTCGCAACTGTCTACGTGCGCGCGCTGTACTTTATACCATACAGCATCATGGAGACCGCTGCGTAGGCCCAAATAATACAGCAGAAGTCTACAAAGGCACGGTGCACAACGATACGGTGGACAGATGGTGCGTAGCAGTCAAAATAAATCTGTCATCTTGTGGTGCTTTTTGACAGAAAAACAAGTGCTGTAAAAGCTAAAGCCAGAAAAGGTGCCTGCAAGAAAGGTACATAGATGATGATTGTGTCACGTTCGTGCTTGCGCTACATACAGTGCTGCGATAACCAAAAGGAAAGACGTAGTACTGTAGAGACGCTTTTCTTTTAAAAAACGCTAGCTAATGCTTACCTGCTTCGTGATAGCCTGTTGATTCTACGTTTTAAATTGCGTCACACTACATACATAGTCAGGCCTATCCTAGCAGACTTTGCGGCTTCGCTATGTTATTATATGTACTGTATATCTGAGGTATCCAAGGTGACGAAAGAAGGGCCAACAGACGCCTTGATCAATAAAAGATTTCAATTTACGATCCAGCTTGTCCAACAAGAAGCAGCCTATATTAATCAAGGGGGGGGGGGACAAATTTCATCGGCAAAATTATTTTCTTCATTTTCTTATCAAGCTCCATGACAACAATCTCACGAGTGTTTGTGTCGTCCTTGCTGTCCTATTACGTTCCACAGTATCCCGGCAGCAGTTCTGCACGGTGGGTACTGTTGAATGCGTGCTCCTACGGCGGTCGCGTCAAGGCTGCTTATTCCCATGTCCGTCAGTTGCAATTATCATTAGCTAATTACGCGCGCATCGCTCATCTATTCATTCAGTGAAAACTGCGAGACAGATAAAGCTTTTTCCCCTCCCAGTTGATTTGTCTATAAAAACAACCAATGGAAGCCTGGCGAACAGATGGATGACGGTCAGTGAAAGGAACCACGTAAAACTTGGCGGTATGTGACACGTGTCGTGTTCCCTCAAGAAAATGGATGTACCAAATATCCCAGACATGGAAACTGGAGGTAGAGCAACGGCAGAAGGAAGAGGAATCAGCAGGAACAAGCGAAGTAACAGCGGCGAACAAAGCTATTCCGCCAAGAAAATTCTTTTCTTCAAAGAGGGAGACGATCATTTTGCGGTAAGTAAATTGAAGCTGAATTTTAAAAAAAATTCGGCAGCTGCAATTGTTCTCACACATTATTTCATCGAATGCACTGTCGGTGCTGGTGCGAAGAAATTTTCCACCGCGCTGCCCTTGCGCAGAATCCATGCATGGGCGCTATACCTTAGTACGCGTGGTCGCGGACTAACTGCGGCGTTCATGGATTACCGTACCCACTACATACGTACCTGTACAATACTGTACAAGACGCTCGTAGGTGGTGAAATAAGTACTTTTTAAAATGTGTATAGGGTGTGCCTGTACCGGTGTCGAAGGCTCGCTATCGAACCTTCGACTCTTTGATGGACGAATTGAACCAGAGAATTCCGCTATCTTTTGGTGTGCGGCGTGTGTTCACTCCTCAAGGCAGAACTGAAATAAGAGATCTCGATCAGCTCGAACATCTCGGAAAGTATTTTGATATCACTTCTATACATACTGCTCGACCGACATACGATATTTTCTCATAATCTTCGCTGTAATGTACTGTGTACTGTATATGTATGTAGATACATTTGCTCTTCATCGAAGTGGGCGAAAAAGGTGGACTTGACAGCAGTGGAGAAACAGCAGAACTTAGAGAAAGAACAGAAGCAGCTTAGAAAGATGACCAGCATCGTGTCGCGTCCACCATCGAAGCCATCGAAAGAACCGTCCAACGTCACACTTCCGCCCAACCACAATCAGCCACCCAAACAGGTGGTGCCTATAGTTTGTACGTGGGTATATGCGTAGTTACCTTACCTATGTAACGACGCCGCTCATATTACTGTACGTTGTGTGCTCTCTTTTCTAGGTGTTGTTTCTTTTGAATGGCTCCTATAACCGCGTTTATCGCACATTAATTAGACACGGAAAGCTTCCCTTATTTGACGAGTTACTGGCAGAAGTTAGCCAAGGACTGAAAACACCAATACATAAAATCTTCACACCGGATGGAAAGAAGGTTCGGCCCAATATTCACCGCAACCCAATATTATACACTACGCACAGCTTTATTCGAATATGGCGACCTGCCACCGCCCATCAATGTGAGCAAGCGGCGCAGTAAGTTTAGATTTTGTCACTCGAAGCGCTCTTGTCAATGAATGGTTACCCTTCGAAAGTTTGGGCTTGTCAAAGGCACGAAAGGCCCAGTTTTGGACTGCTAGGCAAGTTTCCACCGATCGAGCAAAAATCACCGAGCGACAGTGGTAAGGCAATCCATCAGATTCAATTTGCAGTAAAATTAGCAGTGGTGAATACATACATACCTACTGAATACCTACTGAATCTTTTAAGGCTCAGCGGAAAGCAGCAAACAGTTGCCCAGCCTAACAAGTTCGCTTCCAAAACTGCCAACCGGAAGCCAGCAGCGGTCGGCTGTGGAGAAGCAGAGGCAGTTGAAGAAGAACCAAAGAAAACAATCGCCTGCACAACGAGCGCATGCAAAGGATCGAATTCAGAAGAAGAGTAATGTCTTGACGACCTTCCATGTATCCGAAGTTCAAGCAAATGAAATCAATCTGATCTGCTTTCCAATTCTTCTCATTTCGTTGCATTTTTGCAGAACAAACTGCAGCTGCGATAAAGATTCAAGCTGGAATTCGAGGATACCTTACGCGGCTCCATCTAAAAAGTTAGCATTGTGTTGCCTTCAAACTGGTGCCGCTGATGATATTTTGTGGTGTCGCATTATGATACCAGAAAGCTACAGTATAATCCCTTTGCTTATACTACAGAAGCAAATCAATCGGCTTCCAAGATACAAGCAAAGGCGCGGGAATTTATGCAAGTGAGAAAGCAGCAAGGCGGCGGTCGACGACGGGCGAATCGACGAGGAGGAAGTAATCGCGATGTGTCCAAATTTGAAATCGCATGCGGCATGCGTCTATTATGTTTTCTTTCGTATAGCACGGTACAGGCACTATACGCATGCGAGGACCCGGGTCCAAATTGCATGTTGGCCTCTGTGAATCGTATATTTCAGTAATCGAAGGATCTGAAACCGAGAGAGCTGCGGCTGTACTGCAAGCTTCATTCAGAGCTTTTAAGATGTGGAAGGAATTCAAAACCATTGCTCTTTTACGCCATAGAAGTCAAGAATGGAAGCCCTATCAGACGTCATTATTTCTAATTGCACTGTCACATACTTATGTACCTTACATAATTGTTCTTTTTTAAGTTATTCAAATGGGAGAACAGAAAGCGAACAACGCAGCCGTGGAAATCCAAAAGGCCTTCAAAAACTTCAAAGCACGAAAAGAGATGGAAACTCTTGAAAGTTGGCATGGCCGCTGTTGCTATTGTTTGTCGCACGTATTTACCGGTACCGAAAGTAAATTCTATAGTAGCAAGAATATAAGTACGAGGTCAAGTGTGAAGAAAAAACTTGAACGATGATGACCTCGTAGGGAGATCAAAATACGTTATATCATTTGCCAAGGGGTTCATATCGTTGGAATGGTATCGGTAATTACGGTACGGCGCACGCACACCCATGTACAGGGTGTTTCTTTTGGATATATCATGTCGTTTGAGGCTATAACTTGGGAACCACAAGAGTTAAGAGGCTGAAATTTTTCCTGCAGATACCCAAGAATATGCCTAACCATGTGTTAAAATTTCTTCCCAAAGCTCCAATCTGAACATAAGATATTGGTGCCTCAATTTCGACCACAAAAATCGCAGTTCTTGAATCAGATCTGGCGGTCAGAGTAAAACTTGTGGCATTTTCATCATAGCGCTGTCGACACCTGAAAGCACCATGTGAGAATATTATGTTCCAGTTCTGGAAACGTTTTCAGTTTACTTAAACAAAGCTTGCTCTAGAGAAATCCAAAAAAGAATAGTTGGGAACCCGGATAGGGCGAACCACCGACTTGCGATTCAAAAACTTGTGATTTTCGTGGTCGAAATTAAGGCACCAATATATTATGTTCAGACTGGAGTTTTGGGACGAAATTTTAACACAAGGTTAGGCATATTCTTGGGTATCTGAAAGAAAAATTTCAGCCTCTTATCTCTTGTGGTTCCCGAGTTATAGCCCCAAACGACATGATATATCCAAAGGAAACACCCTGTATTATCGTGCACTGTACAGTTCTAAATGTACATATGTATGTATATATGGCATGTCATGCACAGGAGCTAATCTCAAATGTCACCCGAGGATGGCGAGGCGAGCAACAGTGATGATTCAGACGGCTTTTCGAGATTACAAGCGGCGAATTCATGAACAACATTCTTTTCAACTTTCCATTGATGATCCTTATGTTCTCGGTTTGGAAACGTCGCACATTTTGTGCACTGCACACTATGTACTCTGTAGTAGTAGTTTGCTGTTTACTGAATGGACGGACGCGTATTCGTATGAATGAGACGCAAACTATACCTGTGGTGCTTTTGCTCTTTTTCAGCAACGGGGGAGGAAAAGTTGTTTGAAAAGCAGGAACAAGCTGCTATCAAAATTCAATCAGCTTACCGAGGGCACAGAGTTCGTCAAAGCATGCATAGAAAGCCGAAGACGCTGCTATCCAGGAAGCGAAGTATGTACTACGTATAACACTGTATGCGTAGTAGCCTAATTAATACCCCTTCCTCCGTATATAATATAGCACAACCCGTCAATACAGTAGTATGACCGTCGTGTTGTGCAATGCTCACCATAATCCGGTGCCATGTGAGGTAATTATTATGGGTTGTTGGTCGGTGGCGGGTTACCCGGTCACCCACGTAATGTAGAAAGAACGACCTTCATTAGGTGGCCCGGTTTACCGCACGGCGCACAGTAACTAATACGGAAAATTCCTTCCATGTCTTATCACTATCACCTTCTACTTTGTATGCCGTTGGATTCATACGGGATAAGCAGTGGTTTTTTACACGGCTCTGTTCTGTTGAGAAGTGACATACGCTGTCTCCATCTTCACTGGAAACCGATGGGGAGCAGACTTTGACTATGACCTTTTCGTTGAGATGTCAGGAACGAAGGGAAACAGTGGGAGGATGTGGCTCAAACAGAATCCGCAAGATCACCGTTTTTCGCAGAACCAGGTTCTTTTGCGATGAAACCTTCCTAGAGATTGCATAAATGCAATGTGTACGTACTACTGCATGTGTGCATGGTGTTCATACAGGTGGACACATTCGACATTGAGATTCCCTACTTGGGAATGATTGAGGTCGTAAACGTGGGACATGGGTCAATTGGCTATGGCGCTGGTATATTTCTGGAGCGACTCATCATCTCTGATACAGTAGCAGACATGAAACAGTACGTGTTCATCTGTTCCAAGTGGATGGACACTGGTCAAGTAGATGGGAAAATTGTGCGCTCATTGGATAGATCTGGTACAACATACGTTACATTGTACTGAAGTGTACGTACCGTACATCTCGTCGAAATTCTCGTCTGTGTTTGTAGGTACATAAGTAAGTACCATAGGTACTTAATGCAGGATTACGTACTGCACTCTTCCGCTTGCTCGCTCTAATGTATATATTCTCTTACAGGTGTGTACTATCTGTCGTCGATGCTTCAACCACTAACAGAAGCTGGCCAGCTAACTGATGACATTGAAACTCCATTTAGCAGTATGACACAGAAATGTCGTTGTTTGTTTGTACACATACACACACATCACATGCATACACATACACGTACAGTATTGTAGC